>QODF01000255.1:130000-246351 GCA_024372805.1 Oostethus manadensis | reverse complement strand
GAACCTTCCCAGGAATTGCCGGCCGCCCAAAATTACCCCAAGAGCGCAGAGACAACTCATCCGAGAGGTCACAAAAGATCCCAGGGCAACATCTAAAGAACTGCAGGCCTCACTTACCTCAATTAAAGTCAGTGTTCACGACTCCACCATAAGAAAGAGACTGGGCAAAAACGGCCTGCATGGCAGAGTTCCAAGATGCAAACCACTATTAAGCAAAAAGAACATTAAGGCTCATCTTAATTTAGCTAAAAAAACATCTCGATGATTGCCAAGACTTTTGGGAAAAGATCTTGTGGACTGACGAGACAAAGTAGAACTTTTTGGAAGGTGCGTGTCCCGTTCCATCTGGCGTAAAAGTAACACAGCATTTCATAAAAGAACAGTAAAATATGGTGGTGGTAGTGTGATGGTCTGGGCTTGTTTTGCTGCTTCAGGACCTGGAAGGCTTGCTGGGATAGATGGAAGCATGAATTATACTGTCTACCAAAAAATCCTGAAGAAGAATGTCCGGCCATCTGTTGGTCAACTCAAGCCAAAGCCATCTTGGGGGCTGCAGCAGGACAATGACCCAAAACACACCAGCAAATCCACCTCTGAATGGCTGAAGAAGAACAAAATGAAGACCTTGGAGTGGCCTAGTCAAAGTCCTGACCTGAATCCCATGGAGATGCTGTGGCATGACCTTAAGAAGGCGCTTCCTGCTAGAAAAGCCTCAAATAAAGCTGAATGACAACAATTCTGCAAAGATGAGGGGCCCAAAATTCCTCCAGAGCGTGTAAAAGACTTGTTGCAAGTTATGGCAAACGTTTGATTGCCGTTATTGCTGCTAAGGGTGCCCAACCAGTTATTAGGTGCAGGGGCAATTACTTTTTCACACAGGGCTATGCGGGTTTGGATTTTTTTCATTCATTAAAAAAATGCATTTTGTGTTTACTTGTGTTATCTTTGACTAATATTAAAATGTGTTTGATGATCAGAAACTTTTTGTGTGACAAAAGAATAAAAAGTCAGGAGGGGGGCAAATAGTTTTTCCCACCACTGTACATACATGTATGTATAAATATATACATAGGACACTGAACTGACACAGTACATATACATATATACATATACATATATATACAGAACATAATCAAAATATGCATACAAAATAATTTGGCTCAGAAGCGTTTTTACAGCCGCCCCTATTCATAACACTAACAGCAGCTACACAATATTCAGCATGTTATATAATACAGTACATAAACAAGATATTACCCTACACACACTGCAATATGCATTATTATCAATCCGTTATACACTGGTCATCTTATCAATACTAACGTGTCACATACCAACATATCAATCATGTATTATAATCAATTGATGGATTTTTTAATGCATACAAGAGAATTTTGATTAATAAATACAATGGTTACTAGTGTTGATGGTAATAACAATTAAGGGGCTGAGCTCGAGCAACACCACCACTCTTGGCCAACTGTCCTATGCTGTACATTAAAAGAGACAAGATTATGGAGGTCTGCTGCGAGAAGATGGATGATCCGTCCATCCATCTTCTTCTGCTTATCCGAGGTAGGTCGCGGAGGAAGTAGCCAAAGCAGGGAAGGTCAGATTTCCCTCTCCCCGGCTACTTCGTCCAGCTCCTCCCGGCGCATCCCGAGGCGTTCCCAGGTCATTTGAGAGACATAGCCTATCCAACATATCCTGGGTCTACCCCGAGGCATCCTACAGCTTGGACGTGCCCTGAACACCTCCCCAGAACGCCACCTCATCTGGCACCTCGCAATGCAGAGGAGCAGCGATTCTTTGCCAAGTTTCTGCCGGAGGACAGTGCCCAGAGAGCCCAGCCACCCAAAGGAGAAGACTCATCTGGGCCGCTTGCACCCGCCATCGTGTCCTCTCAGTCACCACCCCAAGCTCATAGCTACAGAGCAACCGGTAAATTGAGAGCTTTGCCTTTCGGCAGACGCAGCACCTATCTGCCAGTCAATCTTTCCCTCGCTCGTCAACAAGACCCCGAGGTACTTAAACTCCTCCATTTGGGACAACTGCATCATCTTCCGGCGAGAACCATGCACTCGGAAACGGGAGAGCTGATTCTCCTGCCAGCCACATCAAAGCTGACCCAGCGAGCTTTTGGTATGTCATTGCACAGCATTTGCATAATGCCGATTTTAAAGTGGAACGTTGGAAAGACTTTACCTCGCTGCTAGAAGTGCAACGCTACATGGATTCGTCATACGACTATTTGGTGCGGTACCAATTTCACACACAGAACACATTTAGTGCGGGACAGGAAGTGTAACTGCCTTGCATCTTAAGCGTAAAAATCCTCTTCCGTCATCCTGAGGAAATATAAAAATGGCGAAGTTTTTGAGCAGGAAGAACGACACGCTGAGAATTTTTTGAGACTAAGTGTATTTTTGAGAAAAAAGTTGAATGTTTTATGGACTAAAAAAATCATACATTTTTGAAGGAAACGTATTATGCTTACCAGAAAAACTACTTAACATATCTTATGAGAAAAAAAAATTCTATAAAAAAATGAAATAATGCCAAGAAAAACATATTTTCTTTAATACATTTGAGGAAAAAAACTTGGTAAATGTTTTAATATTTTCAAGAAAATATGTACAGTATATGATTTTAAAAGTTTTATATTTTCCGGAAAAAAATTCCATCATTTTTGGGACTTTTTTGTTATATACTGTATTTTAAAGATTGAAAACAATATATTTTGCCCACATATTTTTCAAAAACGAAAATATTTTTAGGACATCTTTGAATAATTTTTTAGGAAATAAGTTCTGTTTTTTTAAGTAAAAAACCTCATAGATTATTCAAAGAAATGTGTTATGTTTTCCAGAAAAAGTTTGTATATTTTGGAGTAAATACATTATACTTTATTGAAAATAATTTGTTTTTTCAAATTAAGTGTATTTTTGAAAAAATATTGAGAAAAATATTTATTTTCTACAATAATTTGAGAAAGTTTTTTTATTTAAAGAAAAAAAGATTTATAAAATATAGAAAAAATATTGTTTTCTGGAAAAAAAATTGGGATTTTTGTTATATATTTTGAAGACTATTTAAAATATATTAAATATTAAATTTAAAAAATCAGACTTTGAATAAAAATAAAATTATAAAAAAAAATATTTGAAAACAACATTTATTATGTTTTTCAAAAATAGATATTATAGATATCCATGAAAGATCTTTCAAAAGTCTTTTTGAAAGATAATTTTGAGGAAAAGTTGGTGGGGGGGAAGTTTTATATTTAAAGAAAAATTCAACATAAAATTCTAACATTTCTACAAAAAGTTTCATAATTTCAGGTAATTACACATTTGTATTTTTAACTCAATCTTTGCAGGAACAAGTTACATCGTTTTGAAAAACAACTAAAAATAAACGTAAAAAAACCATAAGAATTTATGGAAAAAGGTCAGACTTTCTTTGAGGGAAATTTTTTATGTTTTCCAGAAAAAAAGTACATTTTCTTGTAAATATGTTGCATACTTCATACTTTTGAGACAAAAAAATGGTATTTTTCAAAAACAACGCTGAGAGAACAGTGGCTTTTCTACAACAAATGCATGTTTGAGAAAAAGAATCGCAGAAAGCCGTAGGAAGTCCGAAAGTGGAACGCTGTTGTCGTGATCGGCGGTTTCGCTGGGCTTGAGATCAGGACGACGTCATTTTCAGTAAATCAAAGAGAAGCCTTCCGATGGATTAGAAAGCATAAACATAATTGCCACGATGCCCCTTTTGCCAACCCCGTGGAAGTTCCTCGCGCCCTGCTGGGCTGCTTTGTGGCTCGTCATTAGGCGGAACTTCCGGATGATTCCTAACACCAATGACGCACCGCTGAGTTGAGTGGTGATGACGGTGGCGCCGTCTTCATTTCGGGCTTTGCTTTGCGTGACTGCGGTGTAATGTACACAAAGCGCATGGAAAGGCCGGCATCAAAGAGTCACATGGACAGATGCCATGATGGCTGTGGTAATGAACATTCCCGCAAGTCTTTGCTGCTGCGAGCGTCTTTATGTTTTGTGCGTCTTCTCTAATTGGCTTTCTTCAAAAGGAATCACATATAGTTTCTCCGAAACAGCAGCAATTCCTCAAAAGTAATTTGCATCTTGATTACCTCTTTATTTAGATGCCGGACTCGAACGTCTGCTTTGGTCCGCTCGCGTAGGGCGGACACGCGCCTGTGCATCTGTGGACTAGCTAGAAGGCCGGTCACACGCTGCTGTGGGACGGCATCCCGCTCCTTAATCTGGAGTTGCCAAAAATCAGCAAAACAGACTGCGTGGGTGCCTCTAACACGAACCGCACATCAAAGCTAATCCCACATGATTGGCAGAACACTCAAGGCTTTTGATTTTGAGTCTCTGATAAGAGTGAGCCTTGTTTTCTTGGGGGACGGTTTTCCATTCAACACTGTAGGATGGCGGCAAGATTTGGAGAAAAGCGTCAGGTGTGATTGAAGAATTTCAGCTCAAATGCGGTGAGACCAGCCATGTCGTTTGGTCTGGAGACAGTGCTGCTGAAGCAGAGATAAAGATGCTGAGGTTGTCCTTGGGTGTGACCAGGATGGACAGGATCAGGAATGAGTACAGGTTTTGGAGATAAAGTCAAAGAGGCCAGACTGAGATGGTTGGGACATGCCCGGAGGAGAGATAGTAAATATGTGGACAATAATGCGGACATGAAACATGGACACACATCGTTCCCGTTTCTGTGCTTTACAAAAAGAAAATAACAGCTAGCACGAGGTGGCTAACAATGCACATAATGGGAAGCACTCAGTCCGCCAATTTAGCCCTCCAACAAAAACTCCTGCATATTAACCAAGCTAAAGCAACACTGTTAGTGTAGGCGCTAACGTCGAAGAACTACTTTCCGGGCGTAGTGACACAGCGCCTCAGGGCACCACTTAGAAGTAACGCAAACACCAGTGAGTTTGGAAAAGTTAACGCTGGCTTATAAATCATGCCTCGCACGTGTTTAGTGGAAGGTTGTGGCAATACGCTGCAAAGTTGCTCACGTTCGAGACCCGCACGCTAACTCTGAACAATCGGACAGACTGAAGCAATGGATACCAGCTTTCCACTTAGCGATCAGCTTTTATTTTTTCCCCCAACGGGAAGCACGAGTTTTGCCATCCCAGTGAAAGCGGACATTGTAAGTGTCTGTTTTATTACGCTCCTATTTTGTCCTTTCGACATTTCGCACCGTTTTTTTTCACATCCTCTTTTAAAGCAAAAATAAACACACAATGAAATCCAATTGGAGGAAAAAATCCTGTCATGAATGAATAAAGTAAACCATAACAGTTTAGGGAAAATAATTTATTCTTAGAATTTGGTATGACTTATAACAGGTGGTGTCCAAAGTGCAGCCCGCGGGCCATTTCTGACAATTCACAAATATAATTAAAAAAAAGAAATTAAACAAAAATGGAAAGGATAAATTAATTTAAAAAAACCACAAAAAGTTATAATTTTCTGAAAAAAATTTAATGTGAGGAAAAATAATGTCCTTTTAGTAGCGTTAAGTAGAAATATTAAATATTTTTTACATGGTGGGAAATAAACAAACAAACAAACAAAAAAAACAAAATAAGTTGGTAGCAGAAAAGTTGTAAAATTATGGGAATAAAGTCAAAATACTACGGCAATAAAATGCAAAAGAACAATGTTGAGCATGTGTAAAAAATTGAAAAACAAGGGATAGATTGAGTTGAAAACAGAATAAAGTAAATATTATTAGAAAAAGTAATAATTTTAAGAAAAAAATTTAATATAACGAGGAAAAATGTCATTTTAAATGAACAAAACAAAACAAAAAAAAAAAGTTAAAATTTTTGGAAAATTAGCTAGCAGAAAAAGTTGTAATATTATGAAAATAAAGTCAAAATATTCCGGCAATTAATTCATATTATGAGGAAAAAAATGCAAAAAAAAGAATGTTGGAATATTTGAATAAAGTATAAATTGAGCTGCGATTGACTGACGACCAGTCCAGGGTGTACCCCGCCTCCCGCCCAAAGCCAGCTGGGATAGACTCCAGCTTACCCACGACCCTAATGAGGATAAGCGGCAAAGACAATGGATGAATGAATGAATATAAATTGAGTTGAAAAGAAAATAAAGTTGTAATTTTAGGAAAAAAATTCAATATGAGGAAAATCTCATTTCAGCAATAAAACCCTAATAAGATGAAAATGTAAAAGACAAATTTTGAAAATTTTAGAGAAAAAAAATATTTTTGTAAAATTTTCAAAAGTCTAAAGTATAAATTGAGTTGAAACCAGAGTAAAGTATTATAAGTAAAAATGTCTGTTTTATGACAATTAACTTCTAATAGTATAAGGAAAAATGTCATTTTAGTAGCATAAAGTTGAAATACCAAGCAAATTTTGAAATTATTATTACAAACAAACAAAATACAGTAATTTGGGGGAAATTTGCTTGAGAAAAAAAACCCACAATAATATTATGGGATAGAAAGGAGACCATTACAAAAAGAAGATTTATAAAGAAAAAAGTTTTAATATTTCAAAAATAAAAAACAGCAAAAATAGGCAAAAACAGCAAAAGACCGTTCACATGAACAATGAACACTTTTTGTTTTTTATGTTTCATTTCTTAGCATATTTACATTCCCAAGTTAGACGTTTTATACACAAAAATGTGAGGTTTTTTTTGGTGATTCGGGCAAAAAAAAAGGAAACCAACTGAGGCGACACAAACCATTTTTAAAGGTGAGATATAAAGGAATAATGCATCGGATTAATAACAATCCAGAATCGGGAACAACACTTATCAGATACACATTTTGAATGTAAAGGCTTGGACAGAATAGGAAACACATTAAGTATTGCCTTCCGCTGCCGTGTATTTTTTTCCTGCCCATTTTTGGCATTCCGGGGGCGCAGCCACGCTGTCGCCCCTAATTGCACTTTGCAATCAGGCCTACCTAAGCCTTGCGGCCACGACTTTGCTCCACAGACTGGTACTCCTGTTGCCGTTGGAGATGGGAGACAAAGCCAGCAGACATGCTTGCACACGGCAATATATGGAAAATTATCATGAGATTAATTAACTTTGGTATTATCATCAGGAAAGTGTAGCAAATGCCACAAGGGACGGCGGTGCCGCGTCGATCGACGGGCTTTCTCGCCGGGTCGGCTGGCTTTCTCAAGTCTCACGGGGGGACCGGTCAGGTTGCTACACCACAACACCATTTTGGTCCACTGGAAAGTCAATTAGAGCAGCGATCAATCTCTAAAGTCCTTCCTCTGAGGTCCCATTCGTCTCAGACATGTGTCTTGTCTCGCGTATCCCGGTTCTGTCAAGATGTATGGAAAAGATTCAGCACGAGAATTTTCATTAATCCCTGCAGAGCGCACGGCAGGGATCAGACAAAATGAGGAGCGAAGTGCTGCCTGACTGCGAATTACTTGAGCTGCTTTTTGAAGTTTCCTGTGCGGCACCGACGGCCACAATGCTCATTTATTCTACGTTTTTATTTCTTTTCCCCCCCATCACTTCTCAAAGGTTTGTGACAAAGCATTGAGGGCTTTCCAGCCAGGCAGCCGCGATTGAGACGTCATACATCACGATAACACATTTGTCACTTCCGAGCTGCAGAGACTTTTGAAAGGTGGGGCTGAGCAATGATATTATGGAGATGAAATACAGAAAGCCGTAATGGGAAAAACCAAGCAGCACATCATTGTACTCTAGGGGGTGGACAATCCCCCATGAGACCTTGGAACTGTGTACTTTCTTTTTGGAATTTTGCCCATCATCCACAATCCTTATGTAAAACTTGAGCACATTTCTTTGTCTTTTGTGTGCGTTCTGAAGCCATAAAACAAGCGTGCTGACATTGCGCCACATAAAGCAGCAAAAAAAGCCAGCATCAGTGTTGCACTTACACAACTGACCGGTATATTAACCGAGCTGCAACATCTCCAGCCACCACAACCGAACAAACGGGCGCTATTTGCTCTCGAGTTTTCTCAAACTAGATGATCTTTTGTGGCCCCCACCTTAATATGAAAATTTAATGGCAGTTTACAGTGTTGTGTGCGGCGCTTGCAAACCTACCAATCACGGTGGGGTATATGGCTCCCAGGGGCGTGACATCGACCTGGCTTGATTCAAGCAGAGAAACATTTTTCAATGAGTAAAAAAACTGGTTATTATTACCAGTTTTGCACACAACTTCTTTACACCAGCGTCCTTGTTTATATCATTTTGTGTTAAAACATTTTAAAAAGACGTTTGAGAAGATTGATTTTAAAAAATTTGAATTTAAATTGCGTGTGCAGACTCTGCTTACATCGGCAGGTTGAGTTTGAGATCCCTGATCAACAAGATGCTCGCGTTTTTTCTCTCAATGTAGATAGTCGTAAGCGTCGTGTTGATGGAAGTGGAAGTTGCGGAAATGTTTGAAATGATGTAAATAAGGCAAATCGCTGCAAGCATTACATGTCATCATCGGTGTACCTTTGAATGCACAAATGGTAATGTTAGCCTTCTGGTACAATCTCATTTTCTGGCATCAGAACACACAGACTGGGAAATAAATGTGTTCATGTTTCACATAAAGATTGAAGATGAAGGGACAAAGTCCCCAAAAAAAAAGTCTCTCCTCGCAGATACTGAAACTCCACATATGCCCCGGCGACCATCTGTCGGCGTCTTAAAAAAACCAGCAGGAAGAGCTGCCATGGGGAGTTGAACACTCCAGCAATTCGTCAGATATCGGTTTTAGTACAGCCCAGCGGCGCCTAAATCTACTTTCCAGAGAGGACTGGACGTTTCACACATTTACCACAATGCACCTCTTCCCGAGTACTTCAATAATCACAAAAAAAGGAATACCCCGATGCTGGTATCCCATTGGCGAGGCGATGCAGAAAATAATCCAAGCATACATTGCAAAGATAGCATTGTGGGAGGGAGGGGATGCTTACAGTGATTAGAGCGAAGATTTGAGCAAGAGTTTTTGGGGAAGGAAGAAACATTAAGTCGTGGAGATGAAAATTGGTCTCCTTCAAGGCACACAATGGTAAGTGGAAATTACTCTGGAGTTGCTTATCCTTCCATTGTTGCTTTAAATCGGGGTATTATTGAGCTTTTGATTGTACATGTGGCTGTACATCCAGGATATTCCCTAGCACCCCCACGGTAAACATATCGCTGTCAAAAGATGTTTATATAACATCTATAATGCTTTGCAGCCTTGTCGCTGTTGTGGAATGGTGTTTAAAAGATATTACGCAAAGAAGACATGCGATTTATGGCTCTTTGAGGTGAGCCGTTCAAAAAACTGGCACTTTTGGGGGGAATCAGGTAGCAGAAAAAGTTGTAATATTATAAAAATAAAGTCCAAATTTTCCGGCAATAAAATCATATGAGGAAAAAAAAAAAAAAAAAAGAATGTTGCAATATTTGAAAAAACTTTTTTTTTTTTAAAGGATCAATTGAGTTGAAAACCGAATAAAGCAAATATTAAGATGAAAAAGTTGTGGTTTTAGGAAAATAATGTTCTAATCTAATGAGGAAAAATAATGTCATTTTAATAGCATTTAGTTGAAATATTACAACATTTACAAATATTTTTAAATGGGAAATGAAAAAAAAATCCAAAAAGTCAAAATTTTTGGAAAAAGTTGTAATATTATGAAAATAAAGCCAAAATATTCCGGCAATTAAATCACATTACGAGGAAAAAAAATTGTAAAAGACTGAAAATGTGAAAAAAAAAAACCCAGAAGGCTGTTGAAAATGTTACCAAAATAAAGTATAAACTGAGTTGAAACCAGAATAAAGTAAATATTAAAAAATATTAAATTAAAAGATTTTTGGGTGATTCGAGCGAAAAGAAAAGCAACTGATGCAAGACAAGCCATTTTTAAAGGTGAGATGTAAACTTCATGGGAATAATAAATCAACAATCGAGAATAATACGTATCAAATAGACAATTTCAGCCATTTCTTCCTTGCAATTTGAAGATATGGGCTGGGACTGATTAGGAAATACATGACAAATATTTTCGTACGTTTGCTACGATCCCGTTTCTTCATTTAGTGCCCATTTTTGGCTCCGCTGACTTACGGCAACACAAACTCTAACACTTCCTGTATCTGCAGTAATCGCAGGGCTATCATCTGCGGCCCGTCTAATAGTGTGAGTGCTGTGGCGTCTGCCCTGCTCCAATTAGGAGAAGCAACTCAACTCCATAAGTGGTTGCATGTATGCCTTGCAGATGATTGGTCGGAGAGGTTGGATGATTTTAGTACGCCCTAGGATGTGCAATCTAGGAGTTTTCTTAACAAGTCCTTTGATGCAAGCGAGTCCGCGTTAGTGTGTTGGTAATGAAGCGGAGAGGAGGGTAATTCTGCCTTCGTTTCCAGCTGATGAGCACCTCTTCTGTTTTGCTGCACCAGTCCGAGGTTTTTAATGGTAACGTGAGGAGTGGAATCATCTACAGACAGGAAGTGTAACGGACCAAGTACGCTCCCTTGGGGCACACCAGCAGACAGAGGTAATGCAGAAGAGGTAAACCCGTCTGTTTATCAGCTATGAATGATGAAATCCCACCATGTGGAACTCCTTGAATGCCAAAAGCTTTCTTTAGATCTGATGTTGGATGTGCAAGCAAGCATATCCCTGTAGATCTTGTCTCACAGAATCCATACGAAGTAGCGCAAATAAGTTGGTGTTGGTCAAGGATTTTTGTATTTGATCACAAATGAGATCTTCCAGGACTTTGGAAATAATGGGCAGCAGCGATACGGGCCGGTAATTTAAAGGCTCTTGTTTGTTTCCTTTTTGGTACAGCAATCATATGGGCGGATTTCCAGTCCGAAGGAACCGTCTTTCCGTCAGGGGAAATCTGGAACAGCTTGGCATGCTTTGGAGAAAACCCAGGTGCACATTTTTAAGTGCAGTTGCGGAAATCACATCTGGACCATTCCCTTCGAAGTGTCAAGGGAATGGAGTTTTCCGATAACATTTCTCCCATTTCTTTGCACTCCGAAAGACCTGCTCGACACTTTGCAGCATTTATTTATTTTTATTTGCAAAACTTAAACACTGAGTGAGACTACGCAGTTACAAAACCCAAAGTGGCATAAGACCCACTGGTCTGTATGTGAAAGAGGGCATCCTGTTACATATTAGGGCAGGAAAGTCTGGCAAATACCAGGTGGTATAGTTGACAAAAAATGTTTTATTAACTGAAGACAAGTTTTTAAATAGTCATCTTGTTAAAAAAAAAAAAATACTAACCACGGCTTGACTCCAACTTAGGGGGTTTAGAAGCAACCCCCCTCAATAAATCACACAGCAAACTAATAAAACCGGCAAGCCCCGACGACGCAAGAACAAAAAAACTTATTGAAACCAAAACTCCCAGTTACATCAAGCTAAAGTGCATCTCTGCTGTGCAAACTTGCCAACAGTCCGGGCCCAAGCTGAAGGGCTTGCTAAAGTGCACGCAGTAACAGACCCAGCGGAGACACATACACACTAAACCAACTTTAAAGCAGCACCGGAAATCCTAAGAAGACTGACCGTGGCTACGAAAGAATCAAACACCAAAATGAACATTCAGTGACTAACAATAAGACTGACGGGCAAAAACGTAACCTACGAGAGCGAGCGTAAGGCAGAACCAGGCAAAATAAGACATAACGGGACATAAGACAGCAGCGGCTCACTGAAAAACAAACATGTCAACAGCTTTCCTGCAACCGGTATTAAAAAAATAAATAAAGGCAGTATGCAGAAAATCCACAAAAGCTACCTTCATTGCATTCCGAACAGGTGATCTGCGCATCTCCATAGCACGTCAGAGAGCGAACACACCTTTAAAGCAAACTAATGAGTGCAGCTGTGCACTAGGCTGCTGGTGATGCGTTCAGGGACGCAACCATTGTGGGACTTTTGCACGTCTAGTATAAACAGTGAAATTGTCTTATCTTAGTTTGTAATGTGTGGCGTGAGGTGGTGACGTACGTTAGTGGTGCTAAAAGGACGAGGAGGCCGAGTTTCGGCGGTATGTTCACTGCTGCAGTCTGCCCGGAATAATTAAAAAAATATCTCCTGAGGTTTCACGCTGACGACGCGCTTGGCTCCCGCACCGCTGCCTAACACTTTCGCATTTGAAAATGAAAAAAATCTCACCCAGTCTTGTTCCTCTATTTGCACATACTCCGACAGCCAGTCCATCTAAAAAAAGAACCACTTTTTAAAAATGTATCTTGGTGAGTGGATGTTGCACTTTGTTTTGCCATACTATGAGCTAGCAAGCAGAACTTAGCTCTGCTGAAGTGTAGCGAAGAAACTGATACATTTCTGATGCTTTTAACCATGAAAAAGAGTAAAGACAGGGTGCTTTGCACATCGCCTTGAGGTACACCAACTCTGTGTTCAGGATGATGTTGGTAAACAATGTTTTATTCGAGCCCCATCACTAGTATGTCTAAAAGCGTAGTGAAAAAACTTGTATAGTTCAAAGCTTTTAACAATGATAGTTAGTAAAGACAGGGTGCTTTGCACACCGTCTTGAGGCACACCAACTCTGTGGTCAGGATGATGTTGGTAAACAATGTTTTATTCGAGCATCACTAGCATATATAAAAGTATAGTGGAGAAACTGGTACAGCTTCTTTTTTGTAACAGTAAAGTTAGTTTAACAAAAAGGTGTTTAGCCTAGAGCCCTGCGGTACACCAGCTCAGGCAAACAGTGCTTTGGTTGGATGGATTGTTTTTCTGTAACAATGCTTATTCCAAACGTTTTTTTGTTTTATGTTTACTGAAGCCACCCTGAAGAGCTGAGCTGGTGTCCCTCAAGGCTGTGTGCTAAGCCACTTTCCGTGTACCTTTCTGTGTACCTTAACATGGTGAAAAAGCTGCAACTCCCCGGAATTTTTTGGAACTGAAGTCTACATTATGACTTCCCGCTTTTAATACAAAATGTTTTTGCCCCAGATAGGTAGAGGGAAACGAACTAACTCGTGTGGAATCAATGCGGTAATACGCCAGGCCCACGGGACTCCACGTCACTTTCCTCGCAGAAGCACACACGACGCAATGCTAACATTCATCACAGCCACAACAAAAGTTCAGCGGTCGGCCATCCACACCATCCATCACACGTGGCAGATGTAATTGACCTTAGGTGCTGTACTAGGAGAAGGCACGGGTTGTGAGGATCAATAATGAGCAGCACCCCTGTCACGAACAGGGATTTCAAAATAAAGGTCGGTCAGATCCAGGCAGGATTTGATCCAATTGGGCTGCATGGATGTCAGGTCTTGTCATGTGATAACTCAACCAATTTGGGCTGATGTCTCTTTGAGTGACGCTGTGTCACGGCTGCTGATAGAACACAAAGTGCCATCGGCATCGTCAACAAGAATCCGGGGGTCTTTTAAAAGAGGTGGGAAAAAACCTGGTAGTGTAAAAATACTCCAAACTGGCTTTTTACTAGGGATGCATGATAATGCATGTTCATCTTTTTCATAGGCAATATGATAACTTTTTATATCTATTATTTGTATTTATTCTGATGTAACTGTAGTTTGCGCTCGTCTGGAGGTAAGAACGACACAAAGTTGGATTTGACAAACTGTACCTGCAAATTTGTTCTTAGGAAATTGCATTTCTTATGTGCCACGGTGAAAGGAACAAGCCCTGGGAGTTGTAGCAATGTTTAATGTGTCAAAGCTGAAGGTTTTTGTTGATTTTCTGCATTTTCATATTTGTTCTTTATATTTGCTTGGATTTACGACAGGCCATTTGTAGCACAACACAGAAAAGGAGCGCTTGATTTGCTCACACTAACCCATCTACGGGATGGTATGTGTAATCTCATCTCATTGGAGCCTTTATCAATGCTATTTTTTAATGTTTAGTTGTTTAATGTTATCGGATTTATCGGTACGATATCGTTATTCCTCATATCAACTCGATAAATATCGGTCTGATGTCCGTAAACCCCTACTTTACCTTTACCCTATACTGTATATCTAATATACTGATACTGTCCAGCACTTTATTACTGATATCTATTGATACATGTATAACGATGTTCAGTGCGTCATACCAATACTGATATCGCCCGATACCAATATAGCGGTGTCATCTAGTGCTTTATTACCAATACAGGTGTCATTACCAAATAAGCCAATAATAGTATACCGATATCATCAAGCGCTTCGTTACAATACCGATATCTACTGATAATCATATTGTCCAGCACTTCATCAACTTACTGATGTACCAATATTGTCCAGTGTTTCATTACCAGTATCAACCAATCCTCCAATGCAATATGTAAAGCTTATAAATACAAATAATAATAAGACACTATTAGATTATTTATTGTTATAAATATTGATTACTGTATAGTTCTTGCTAGTAAACAACGACCAAAGTGGGGTAGTGTATGGCCAGAGCAGTTCATAAAAACATTTTTTCCTACTTTTTAATCAATAAATGTATTTTGTAAATCATATAAAAAACCCAAAATGTGCTATTGGTGAATTGAATTTGGAATCGTGGGAACTTTTGTTTTCAATTGGACTTCAGTGAAACATAACATAACCTTTGATTTATTTTGCCTTGCGGCCCATCATGTTTACTGCAGAAATGAAAGAAGAAGTAAGAGAAAATGTTAGCACTATACTGTCTCCTGCCAATGGACACCTCTTTCCAAAGTAACGTTGAATACATTCAGAGTAGTCAGTGTACAGCTTGTACAGCAATATAGTGTAGATTTATACGCTCCACTGTGTCAACACACAGACATTACTGTCTCAAACCCGACAGAGTACACCCTTAACATTGGGTGTGAACACCATTGTTGTCTAGCACTGCCTTAATCCTCTTGGGCGTCTATTTCAGCAAAGCTTCTCAGGTTGACAGAACGCTCAAATCACTTGGGAATGATTTTTGTTTGCAAACAGTATTGGTCTGTAGATCGAATGCACTAATATGCTACCTGTTACCATGGTAGCATTTAGCTTTTTAGCATTGCTGGTTAGGTTTTACATGTATTACTAACATTAGCATGATAACATTTTAGCCATGATTATGAGCATTAAAGTACTCAGACGCTACCATTGTTGGTGTTGCATGCTAACGTTAGCTTGTTAGCATAGCTACTATGCTGACATTAGCATAGTAACATTTTTAGCCATTTTCACTGGTGTTAACATTGGCAGATAGCCCTACCACGCTAGGTTTTACATGCAATTGTAACATTAGCATATTCACATTTTACCCGTTTGATGAGCATTAACGTACTCAGACACTTAGCGCTACCATGCTAGGTGTTGCAATGCTTGACAACATTGCTATAGCATGCTAACATTAACATTGTAGCATTTTTAGCCATTAGCCACCACACTTACTGCTACCATGCTAAGTACTGCATGCTAATGTTACCCTTGCCATTTTCATTAGTGTAAACATTTTTTTTACATGCATTGCTAACATTAGTTTTTAACATATTTGTTTATGAGTATTAACGTACACAGACACTTAGCACTTGAATGCTAGGTCTTGCATGTTAACATTAGCTTGTTAGCATTGCTAGCATGCTAACATTAACACTGTAGCATTTTTAGCCATTTTCTTTACTGTTAACCTAGCGCTATCATGCTTGGTTTATCATGCTAATTTGAGTATTGTTAACATGCTAACATTAGCTTAGTAGCATTGTAGGTGTTTTTATAGGTAGAAACTGATATAAATGCATAATGCTATCATGTCAGGTGTTGGCATGTTTGTGCTAGCATGCTAATATTAGCATAGAAGCATTTTTTTGGGCATTTTTCTAAGTATTAACACATGCAGCTAAGTGTTTTTGTGCGTTAATACTTAGCTGAGCTTTTCCATGCTGGGTGTTGTATGCTAACATTAGCTTGTTCTCATGCTAACATTAGCATAAAAGCATTTTTGCCGTTTTGGTATCAGTCACAAATCCGTTTTAAATTTTGGCACATTTCCGTGCCATTTCGGCTTCTCCTCTACTGCTTCGACTGCTCCCCCCTTCATTTGTTCATTCCGCTCCACGCATTCACACGCTGACTTTGCAGTCCTCTATTTATTTTTATGATGCCAAAGACTGCTGAGCGCCATCAAGAAATCAAGCAACTGCAACCAAACGAGGGTGCACTGTTGACTGATTTTGAAGGGTGCCATTCATTCCATAAAATGTGTGTTTCGTCCCTTCCATCTGTCTACACCTTAGAACAGTAAATACGAAAAAATACAAGCACTGACAGGGAGGATCAATAACATTTATGTTGTCATCAAGTCCAGGATGGAAACCACCAGGAGAAAATAACCTTCTATGATGTTCTCTGTTTAGTTTGTGGGGTCCGACTAGGAAAAGACATCAGAAACCAATACCAGGATCCCATTTGTGGACCTAATCAGACCATGATATGCACGGAGCACACAAAACCTCCTGGTTGAAAGCAGCGATGGCAACATCATGTTTCGCAAATTCCACTTTCTGCAGGTTTTCCCGATCCAAACTCATCTAAGCATGCCTTGTGTAGCTGGGAACCCCAAAAGTGTTTTTTAAGGTTGTAGAACAATTAGGGCTGTGGTCCAAAAATCAATTAAAAAATACATGTGGTTGTATTTTTTAAGTGCACATTTACGCAAATTGTATTTATTGTTGGGTGTGACCCCTTCCATGAGCTCACCACTCGTAGGAGGGGCCAAAGGGGTCGGGTGCTAAGTGAGCTGGGGGGCGGCCGGAGGCAAAGGCCTTGGCGGTCCGATCCTCGGCTACAGAAGCTAGTTGTCGGTATGTGGAATGTCACCTCTCTGGGGGGGAAGGAGCCTGAGCTGGTGCGTGAGGTGGAGAAATTCTAGATAGATATAGTCGGACTCACCTCAACGCACAGCAAGGGCTCTGAAACCAGTCCTCTCGAGAGGGGCTGGACTTCATTCCACTCTCTTGTTGACGGGAATGAGAGGCGACGGGCAGGGGTGGCAATTCTTGTTGCCCCCCGGCTCCAAGCCTGCACGTTGAAGTTTAACCCAGCAAACGAAAGGGTAGTTTCCCTACGTTTTCGTTTGGGGGGACGGGTCCTGACTGTTTGCGCTTATGCGCCAAACAGCAGTTCAGTACACCCGCCCTTTTTAGAGTCCTTAGAGAAAGTACTAGAGAGTGACCCCTTGGGGGATTCCCTTGTTCTGCTGGGTGACTTCAACGCTCATGTTGGCAGCGACAGTGAGACCTGGAGAGGTGTGATTGGGAGAAACAGCTCCCCTGATCTTAACCCGAACGGTGTCTTGTTACTGGACTTCTGTGCTCGTCACGGAATGTCTATAACGAACACCATGTTCAAGCATATGTGCACTTGGCACCAGGACACCCTGGGCCGCAGTTCGATGATTGACTTTGTGGTTGTGTCGTCGGACTTGCGGCCACATGTTTTGGACACTCGGGGGCAGAGAGGGGCGGACCTGTCAACTGATCACCACCTGGTGGTGAGTTGGTTACCATGGTGGGGAAGGATGCCGGTCAGAACTGGCAGACCCAAACGCATTGTGAGGGTCTGCTGGGAACTTCTGGAAGAGTCCCCTATCAGAAGGACTTTCAACTCCCACCGACAGGAGAGCTTTGACCATGTTCCGAGGGAGGCAGCGGACATTAAATCCAAGTGGGCGATGTTTCGTGCCTCCATTGTCGATGCGGCCGATCGGAGCTGTGGCCGTAAGGTGGTCGGTGCCTGTCGTGGTGGTAATCCCAGAACCCGTTGGTGAACACCAGTGGTTAGGGATGCCGTCAAGCTGACGAAAGAGTCCTATCAGGCTGTTTTGGCCCATGGGACTCTGGAGGCAGCTGACAGGTACCGGAAGGCCAAGCGGTCTGCAGCTCTGGCAGTCGCTGAGGCAAAAACCCGGACATGGGGAGGAGTTCAGAGAGGCCATGGAAAATGACTTCCGGATGGCTTCAAAGAGATTCTGGTCCACCATCCGCCATCTCAGGAGGGGGAAGCAGTGCACAGTCAACACCGTGTATGGTGGAGACGGTGTGCTGCTGAACTCGACTGGAGATGTTGTGGACCGGTGGAGGGAATACTTTGAAGACCTCCTCAATCCCACCGACACATCTTCCAACATGGAAGCAGTGCCTGGGGACTCTGAGGCGGGTACGCATATCCCTGGGGCTGCGGTTACCGTGGTGGTCAAAAAGCTCCTTAGTGGTAAGGCCCTGGGGGTGGATGAGATCTGGAGTTCCTTAAGGCCCTGGATGCTGTGGGCGTGTCTTGGTTGACACGACTCTGCAGCATTGCCTGGACGTCTGGGTTGGGGCCCCTGGATTGGCAGACCGGGGTGGTGGTCCCACTTTTCATGAAGGGGGACCGGGGGGGTTCTAACTATCGTGGGATCACACTCCTCAGCCTTCCCGGTAAGGTCTATTCAGGGGTTCTGGAGAGGAGGATCCGCTGGATAGTCTCTATGCTCTCGGCAGGGTCCTTGAGGGTGCATGGGAGTTTGCCCAACCAGTCTACATGTGTTTTGTGGACTCGGAGAAGGCATTCGACCGTGTTCCTCTGGGAATACTGTGGGGAGTGCTCCGGGAAGACAGGGTTAGCTGGAGGGCAATTGATTTGCTGTGGCGACCCCTGAAGGGATAAGCCCAAAGGAAAATTTGCTGTTGAGAAAAATGAAGCATTTCCAAGCAAAAAATGAAGTAAAATACAAGAAGCATTCTAATTGTGAATGTGGTGGTGTGTTCCACACTGGCCACTAGGTGCCGGTCTTCGGCCACTAGACTCGTCACTAAGGTTCCCTAGGGAACACATTTATCGTGACACCGCTGTTTTATTTTTGCTTTTAGACACTTTTATTTTGTCTGCTGTATCATGCAATGCCTTATTTATGTGTAATATGTCTTATGTTTGGGTAATACAAATATAAAGTCGGCAATATGAGTCTTTGTTCACGTCCATGTCCTTTTCCGACATATTTTGCAGCTCTAATTCATAAATCCGAGGAGCTTCCCGAGGTGGATAAAAAGCTTTATCAATGTTAACTCCCAGAGATTTTTAATCCCGTTGCGTCCTGGGGTGGCACACACGTCACACACAATAACTAAACTCACCGCAGTTCTCCTCATCCGCTTGGTTCCCGCAGTCGTCGGCGCCGTTGCAGTGCAACACTTGGGGGAGACACACGGTCAGGTTGCCGCAGGGGAAATATCCGAGAGGGCACGCCGACGCCTTTTCTGTCACGTTGAGCGCTGTTAATGAAGGAGGGAAGGAAGGAAGGAAAATCGGGACAGTGAGGCGGATTACTATTAAGTGAACCTGCACAAGAGGCGCTGAAAAAGCTCCATCAAATACAGCGGCATAAAATTAAATAACCTTGCATATGCTTGCATTAACTTGCATGAAATAAATGCACTATTTTATTTTTAAAAGTAAAAAAGAAAAACAGTAAATAAAATGTAATTGTGATACCTTGCATGACATAAATCAAGTAGAAGAGCTGTACCAAATAATAATGCAAATAATAACAAAATTGCAATTACATATAAAATAAAACAAAACAAAAATTGCATAAAATAAAACTACTGCAATAGACTGAATGAAATAAAACAGGGAAACAGCAGAAGAGCTGTACCAGAAAAATGTCAAATACCAAAACTTGACATTCAATAAAATGCATAGTAAAAATGTAATACATAAAAAAAACACAATAATATACACGCACATAAAAACTGTAAAAAACACAAACTGTAAAAAAATTCATACGGTAATGCATGAAATAAATAAATTAAATTAAGCAGCAAATAAAAAGCATAAAAATAAAAATGTGTAAATTAAAACTGCGTGAAATGAAATAAAATGAAGCAGAAAAAGTCAAAGAGAAATGTGATCAAAATACAACTGCACAAAATAAAACAACAGAATTGCATAAGATGAAACTGCAAAAAACAGAAATGTGTCATAAAACAAAATGATACATAAAACATAAAATTGTAGGAAATAGATTTGGACACAAACAAGCAATAAAGTCAAAATAAAAAAAAAAAAAAGGTAAACGTGAATAAAATCGCATGAAACTGCAAAATGCATAACATGTACAAAAACATGCATGCCATTAAACTGCATAAAACATCCAATAAGATCAAACTGCATAAGATGAATGAAAAATGTACATTATTGTTTTTATGTGAGATGCGTGTTGAGTGTGTGCGGCGCCTTAATTAGCGTGTCTTCATTAACGACTTTATTGGTTGCCTACCAGCCACCTGAATCTGGGCTAGAATGCGGGCTGCTGGGCTCGCTGCTTCCTGTAAAGTATGCGTTGTACTCCACACGTGTGTCACAATAACTTCTTTTCTTCGAAAAAAACAAAAAACGTTCCTCTGGAATAATTAGCGTTGAATCAACAGGCCTGGCTGGTGGAGTAATTGCCTGCGAGCGTTAATTACAGGCAGGCGATGATTGGAGGCACGCTGTGATATTTTCCTACATTTGAAAACTCTTTCAACAATCATGCGGGGTGCATGAGAAAGTGCAACCCAGCGCTTTTTGACCACATTTATGAACAAGTATATCGCACAGCAGCGGCCGGTTCAGCTCACGGACACGAGAAGCAGCATTTTACAGCTAAATGAATACTAATCAGAGCGTTTGGGGTGTGCTAGTAGCGATAATGATAGTTTTTAAGGCTTGCATGCTGCTGTGTCTAATGCATCGTCCCTCTTTTGAAGCTAAATGAGGTGATTGAACCTGCAAAAAACCCCAAAGCAATCCATTTTTGAAGTGGAACAGTGTCAGGAATTGAAGTGGGCAAGATAAGCATTAAAAGATAATAAATACGCCTGCAACCCCCTGACCGTTTCCAGCTGAGTGGACGGAAAAATCAATACACTTCTCACATCAGAAACTCGATATCAAACAAAATATCACTTGAGCAGATTATGCATTGAATTGTATGCGCCTCCTTAACTCTTAATTTGGATCCGTGACTCGTATGACTTTACTTTCTACAGAATTTTTTTTTTTTTTTTACCTGCTCAGATGTAAGGAAGAGGACAGAAAGGATCGAAACCAAACCAATAAACAAAGAATTATGTTAAAGTGGCAAATAAAATGTAATAAATAAAATAAAACTGCACAAAATGGAATAAAATAAAGTACAATATCAGTAGAAGAGCGGTATCACTTGAAATGAAATCAAATAAAATCAATTGTGTAAAATTGCAAAAAAACATTACAAAAGATTGCATAACATTGCATGAAATAAAATAAACTAGTAAAACAGTAGAAAAGCTGCACCAGAAACATGTAAACCAACAATAAAACAATAAACCATGATAAAATATAAAGCAAATAAAATTGCATGAAACAAAAGAAAATAAAGTAGAACAGTGGAAAAGTTATACCAGAAAAATCCAACTTAAAAAGAAAAAAACATAAAATGAAATGCATGAAATAAAGTGGCACAGAATAAAATTGCATAACGTAGCAGCTAAAATGTAATAAATATAATACAATTGCACAAAATAGAAGAAAACGGAATATCGGTAGAAGCGCTGTATCAATTACAATGAAATAAAAAAAACTGAAATTGCATACAATTGCATGAGATAAAATTGCAAAAAATAAAATACAATTAAATACAACTGCATGACATCGCATAAAATAAAATACAATAAAGTAGACAAACAGTAGAAAAGCTGTATCAGAAAAATTTCATACCATAAATCCTAATAAAATGAAAATAATGTGCACAAAGCAGAAAATAAAATTGCATAAAATAAATAAATAAATAAAAATAGGAATAATTATACATGAAGAAAATACAGAGTACAAGAGCTGTATCACATAAAATAACACATTTGCATAAAAGTGGAGAAAATAAAGTAGAACAGTAGAAAAGTTATACCAGAAAAACGTCATCAAATCAAACTTAAAAAACAAAACATAAAATAGAAATGCATGAAATAAAATGGCAGAGAATAAAATTGCATGAAGTAGCAAATATAATAAAACTGCACAAAATAGAATAAAATGGCATTTCTGCAGAGGAGCGCATAAAATAAAACTAAAATTGCATATCAAAATTGCAAAATAAAATAAAAAAGATTGCATAACATTGCATGAACTAAAATAAAGTAGTAAAACAGTAGAAAAGCTGTACCAGACATATTTCCTACATTAGCCCTTAACAAAATGAAAATAAACGTGCGTAAAACACTGCATGAAACAAAATTGCACCAAGCAATACATGAAACACATAAAAAAGCTGTATACCACAAAAAACTGCACAAAATAAAAGAAAGACAATAAAGTAGAAAAACAGTAGAAGACCTATACCAGAAAAGTATTTAAAAAAAAACAAAACCATGAAATAGAAATGCGTGAAATATAATTGCATGAAAAAAACAAAACAATAGAAAAAACAATAGAAGCACGGTGTGACATAAAACGTAGACCTGCAATGAATATATTGGCGTAGTAGAGCTTGATCACATTCTTCTTCTTCTACTTGGATGACACGATCCATTAGCCTTGAAATGACGCTAATCTATTAGCGCAAAGGCTTTATCGGCATTATTAGCGTCCGGGAAAGGTGAGAGGAACCCAAACAGGAAGCTCCATTAGAAGAAGCCATTATTTAAAGGTCCCCGTTACTCAAAATCGACTTTTTTAATGATGTTCTAACCAGGAACGCCCGTTGCCAAAATGGGGTCGGAAGCAGAATTTTATTGCAAAAAAGGATTTATGGGTTCTTTCAGTGCAAAATAACAAATGAACATAATAAAAATGAAGTCATCCCGGACTGGGATTGAATCCACAGCCTCTGCCATGCAAGGTAGCAGCTGTACCATGACACCATGAGGTTGCAGCGGCTTTTCCGTGACCTCCTCGGGACGCTACCCCTGACCCACCTCGAGCTAGACGACACACCCACCGCTTCGCGAAACAGCAGGCTTTGCAACACAGCAGGCTTTGCTACACATCCTAAAATAGGGACGGCTCATTAGCATCAAAGCTACAAACACTGCAGGGCACCACTTCTAACCACGGCATACTGAAAATTGCTGAAAAATAGCCTATCCTGGAAAACAGTATAGATTTGTGTGCATTCTGGCAAACAATTCCTACATAAAAAGTCAGGTTTATTCTTTTTGAATTTTTTAAATCACTTCTCCCAGAACAGAAGCAATGCAGCAATTTTTGTTTTGAAGCTTAAACACGACGCATGAAATTTAAGATGACGGCTGGTCGACAGCTTCATCTGAGCGGCGATGCCATCAGATATCTAACCTCAAATCAAGCCCACACTACTAAGAAAGCAATCAAACGTACGATAAAATAAGTTTTTATCCTTAATAAGTAGGGATGTACATCTTTTAGTGGTCACTACGATAACGACATCAGATTTTATGTGAAGGGATATCAATACTATGAATACCGTATGGGCTATTATTTTATTCAAAAATAACATAGTTAGAAAGCCCCCATTTCTTGAACGTTTAATGCGAGCGGCGATTTGTCCCATTGTCTTTCAGTCTTTCAACGCAACTTCTTCTTTTTCACACGACTTTACTGCACTTTTTCCCTTTTTCTTTCACCTATTTGCTCCCAAATGCTGATACCAGCTCATCTTGCCATTCTGTATCTGCTCCCGCTTCTAGCTCCACGCCAAACTGCCACCGCTGCCGGTCCTCAAACTTTGGTGTGGGTCAAAGGTCAGACAGGACAGGACGTGCGCACGTAACCCTGATGGGCTTACAACATTACTGGCGGGACGAAGAGATCCCATCTGAGATGTTATCTCCACGGCGCCATCATAATCCTTCAATAGAACAATGGCGCTTCAGCTTGTGCAGGGGCGTCAAACAGATGCTGACTATGGGAGGAGGTGTTGCAGGGGGCATCCCTCATGGCTGAAGGCCGTCCTCTGTGTGGTAATGATTGGCCTTTTCAACAGGACAACGCTGCCCTACACAAAGCCCGCCTGACAAAGGACGTCTGCAAGACTCTTATGGATTATCCTTCGTGTTCCCCTCATCTACATCCTACTGAGAAGATGTGGGGATGGATGCTTCACTCCCACTAGCCTCCGGGAAACACGGGCATCAAGCATGCCCAAACCAATTTTTCAGCTGATGAACAAGAATGGCGCAGCTTCTCATTACCGAGTCCTTGTTTGTATATTTGATTTTAATTTAGGGGCTACGGTCTGACACTTTTGCTGAGCCTGTTTCACTCGAATGCTTGTTTGCAATAAAGTGCTTAGTCCAAACATTTTTGCCGCACTCCCGTTTCTTCTTTTGGCGTTTTGAAGCTCTACTTAGAACCTCCTAAAGTGCAAAATGTAAATTCCTGCAGCAAACCTTCAACTTTAACTGTATTCATTGTTTGATTCTCATATTACAGTAAAAAAAAATTCACATGTGAAATTTGTTTTACTTCACGCTACTAAAATGAGGTTTTTTACTCATGATTTATGTATTTGATTATTTATATAACGTCATTCTTGTGAAATTACAACTCTCGATATTGTGACTTCATTCTTGTAAAATGACGGCCAAAGTGTCTTTTTTCCTTTCTTTGCTCGAGTTTTCTGACAGACAACGGAGCTGCAGACAAATTGCAGTATGTCTCACTTCCACTGAAGTGCACAAAGATGAGTCATTACGGCAGCCGACTGCTCGCGTCTGGAAGTCAAAAGCACAACCAAGGATCATTTTCTCGATGGGGGAGAGCCATCTCATTCATGGACTCGTTGGTTTCCTCCTTTCAGTGTCATACCCGATTGCCAAAAAACAAACAAAACACTGCCGGATGGAGGACCGGCATCTTGACGGAAGTCATTAAATGGCGCCCTGGCCCCCTTTGGTCGATCACTGAAAATGGACTACATGGACAGACTTTACGAAAATGCTAGTTAATGATCCTCCGTATGAGTGGAGTGCTACAGTTTCTATGGACCAAAAACTCAAATCAAAGATCTTGCATACGACCTGCATAGGAGAGCTCTGCTGTTTTTGAGTTTGTATGTTTGCGTCTCATGTTTGCAGAAATGACCATCAAAGATCTTTAATCTGACGGGCGAACGCCCATCTACTGCAAAAACAGCCTATTAAAGATCCTCTATTTTAAGGATGAACTCAAAAAAACCCCCACAAATCAAACATCCTGTACTCTGCCAATGTTCAGGACCTACTTTAAAAACAGTCAAAGATTTTCTGTGTCATAAGTAGGGGTGTCACGAGACGATGCGCGGGAACGAGACGTGTATTTAACATTCATTCGGGGAAAGTACAGTGTAATCATACGAAGCCAGCTGGGATAGGCTCCAGCAGACCCTGCAACCCGAATGAGGATAAGAGGCATAGAGAATGGATGGATGGACTGTTTGTATTTAACCCTCATAAACCGCCACAAAATATTTATTGTCCCACAAATTGACGCCAATTAATATTATTGTCAGCCTTTTTTGGTACCACTTTTATGATATTATATTCTATACCGCTTATCCTCATTAGGGCTGCAAGTGTGCTGGAGCCTATCCCAACTGACTTTGGGCGGGAGGCGGGGTACACCCCGTACTGGTCGTCAATAATACTAACAATAATAAAAAATATTTGCATATCAAAATGCAATATTCCCTTACATACGTCAAGGGAAGGGTTTATGCAGCTTTCAGACCAGCATCAGACCCACACTGCACAGCGATACTGTTACACAGTCGGAGGTGAAGCTCCACTCCCACTCCCGCTCCTAGGGGTGCAGATGCGGTGGAGGTGCGTGAGGTAGATACGGGAGTGTTCAAGGCAACAGCAGTCCCATGTGACTAACCAGATGAAGATTGGGCTGGCCCCTCCATTACATAACAACATAAGAAGATGTTGCTGGTTTACTAGTGTGTTTGGGGTGATTGTCTTGTAGAAACAGCCATTTCAAGGGCATGTCCTCTTCAGCATAAGGCAACGTGACCTCTTCAAGTGTTTTGACATGCAAACTGATCCATGATCCCTGCTATGGGATAAATAGGCCCAACACCATAGTAGGAGAAACATGCCCATATCAGGATGCTTTACTGTCTTCACTGTGTACTTTGGCTTGAATTCAGAGTTTGGGCGTCGTGTCACAAACTGTCTGCGGCCCTTGCACCCAAAAAGAACAATTTTACTCTTATCAGTCCACAAAATGTTCCACGACTTCTCTTCAGGCCTGTTGATGTGTTCTTTGGCAAATTTTGATAGCTGTTTTGCAGCCAAACCTGCCTGTCAAAGCCTGATCCCGTCACATCTCAGAAGCCAAGCAGGGCAGGGCCTGGTCAGTACTCGGCTGGGAGACCTCAGAGGAACACCAGGTGCCACAGTGGGAGGAAATAAACTTTCCTTGTGCCCTTAGGCAAGGCACTTCACCCACATTGCCTAGTATGAAAGTGGTGTGTCGGAGGGTTTGATGGTGCACACTGGCAGCCTCGCTTTCCGTCGGTCCGCCCCAGGGCAGCTGGGGCTACAAAAGTGGCTTACCATCACCAAGTGTGGTGTGAATGAATAATGATGACCTCCATGTAAGCGCTTTGAGAGTCTTTGATAAAGCGCATAACAAGTGTAATTCATTATTATTAATAATTCATTTTCTGCCACGTGTCTCTGGTTTTGCTCTCCGTTTTAAGGCACTGGAGACCATTTTAGCTGATCGCCCGGTTTTAGCTTTTGCACCTCTTCAGAAGGTTTCCCCTCTCCAACCAACTTCTCAATCAAAGTATGCTGTTCTTCTGAACAATGTCTTGTAGGGCCCATTTTCCTCAGCCTTTCAAAGAGAAATGCACGTTCAACAAGTGCTGCTTTCATCCTTAAATAGGGGCCACCTGGTTTTTCCACAAAATTGATCACTGATCGAATGCCACGCTGCTATTTTTTGAACACACCCCCTTTCGACTAATTGCCC
Source organism: Oostethus manadensis (assembly GCA_024372805.1). Taxonomy (NCBI): domain Eukaryota; kingdom Metazoa; phylum Chordata; class Actinopteri; order Syngnathiformes; family Syngnathidae; genus Oostethus; species Oostethus manadensis. The sequence continues at coordinate 219,358 of QODF01000255.1, read as the reverse complement.
AATTGCACAGCCTTAAGAGCGTGCATATCATGAATGCTGGGTCTTGTTTTCTGAGAATCTACTGCACCGACTGGTAACTTGTTTGCCATGTAGCAGTACAAATATACTAATAACAGTACTTCATCTGCTATTATTTTTAACACTGCTGTACTTCAAGCGAGAAACATTTCCTGACTTTCAATTTGAATGTGTGCCCCTACTCGCTAAATTTTCAACACGGATCTCTTCAGCGTATGCGGTGTGTTATGAAGCGGTGGTCGCTGGTAGCCAAGTATAACTATCGGTGATTAGGGGTGTAAATCTGACATATCTGAGTAACTTTGATCAAATGTGGTATTACTGCAGCTTCTGTGCCTACTAGCCATGTTTGTGCCCCGTCACTCACTGGGAAGTCCGAGGTAGGTTGGATTGCAAGGTTTTCATGACCAATTTATATCTACTGTGTAAAAGGAATTACAAATGTAACAAATACATTATATCACATTATTTAAATGGATGCACATTATTTGTTTTTCAATTTTTATTTTATTGTTTTATTTTATTTGTTTGCACCTCAACGGAAAGCTACAAAAAAGTATTGTCATATAATGTTATATTGTAAAATACAAAAACACAAACCCATTTCAATAGACAAATCCAATCCAAATTGGTTAAATCTCTTTATGCTAATTTCTCACCAATCAATCGGCTCTGAGCGCAAAACATGTGTTTAAACCCGCCCGCCCCGGCTCAGCGTGGAAGCAGAGAAGCCGCCACACATCTTGCATTTGCCTTCAGCAGAAAAAAAGGACGACACTCCCAACAACGTGAGCCGGCTCCCGTCGTTCATTTCAAATAGCCGGCTCTAAGGATTATCTTCCATAGTTGCCAGTGGCGGCTGCTGGTCATTCAAGAAGGAGAAGCTCTTTTTTTCCGACATACATAACAAATGTATTGTTTTACTTACATGTAAATTGTACTCCCCATTCCTAGGGGACAAAGTCGCCAGGGAACGATGAAGACTTCTGGGGTGGATGTTATACTACAAGATCGCTGATTCGCTCGTTTTACTGTCAAAAGGGATTCCGTCCCAGACCAATCATCTAATCATCATGCAGAAGTCGAGCATCTGGGCCAGCCCACAACCCCAATAGACCACCAGAGACGCCCAGCCTCCGACGGGCAGGACAAAGCCCGGCATTTATCCAATAACCGTCCAGTTTCGCGCGGTGGAACAACCCACTCTACGCTTCCCCAACCAAGTGAGAAGATGCTCAGCGTCCGACTGTGTAAAAAAAAGCGGCTTTATTAAAACGCCCTGACTCTGCGGGGATGAATGAGAAGGAAGTGGTGTCAGTTACCTGTCACAAGCAGCTGAACAAAAGATGAAGGTATTGTAGTGCACATTTATGATTTATTTACATCTATGAAATGTACACACAGCGGTACATATTTCACCACTTTTTTGCATATTTTGGGGGAAGCTGAGCGTCTCTTGTCGTGCAGCAATTGCCACCGGTAGTTGCAATGTCGCGGTTCACAATCTGATCAGATTTTGGCCGCCCTGTTCTCTCGAGGCAGAGAGACAAGAAAGCGTGTCACATTTTGATCTAGTGACACGAGATCTCGTGACAAAAGTCAAAAGCATTCTGCAGATCCACTGCAAAAATGTGACATGTGCACGCTACTGTTTTTGCAGGACTGCTGAGAAAACCCTTGTTAAAGATTTTTAATCTGACATGACCATTCTGCTTTTTTACCTGTTGTTTTTGACCAGTCTACAGCCAAAGACCTTCTTAAAGATCCTCTATACAATAAGCGCATTGTGCTGTTTTTACAGATCTACTGCAAAAAAGCTTGTTAAAGCTCCTCTACCTGACAGGACCAATCTGCTGTTCTTAAAGAGATACATTTTCTACATACGACAGAAATGCACTATTGATTTTTCAGAACGGGAATGCGCTGTTGCTATCAGCAGTCTGCAGCAATTTTTGATTAATTAGTTAGCAAAAACTATTTTTTTTTTTTTTAGCTATTACAATCACCTGCACTCAAAATTGCTATGAGGAACACACCGTTCAAAAGCAGTACACGTGTCTTTCAATCAGTCAGCATATTTCAAACTAATAGCCATCTTGAGGACATGCATCACACACGTCCTACATGCTATTTTTAAATTGGTTCTCATAAATAGCGGGTCAAAAAAAGCCCAAAAGAGATGTCCTGATATACATAAACACACTTTGTTGCACCTTACGTGTTACGTGGTGACAACAGAAGTGTAGTAGATTCAACATCGCTGGAGGTCTTAGGTGTAATCAGTGCCGTGGCACATTTAGAGCCACTAGTGGTCTTTTATCAAGGGCAGTGGTTATTTACTCCTGAAGCATTTTAATGGAGGCATCCGTCACAAACTGACTGAACTGAATAGAAGAGTGATACATTTAAAAGCATTAGAGGTCTTAAGTACCATTACTGAAAACTACCTGAGCTCTAAATCCTTTACGGGATCCTGTAGCATCATGGGGGTATCACTACTTGAGGATGGCAGCACAGGTCTGAAGAGAATGCATTTCAGGGTCATCATTACCATGCAAAGGTGTGCACACTTACCTGAACCCACGCAGATGATCACCACCAGTAGGTCAACTTCAGAGGCCCCCGTGGCAAAAGCATGCCTGCGTGACATCATGAAAAACAAGTCGAGCACAAAAGTGAGGAAGTGGCGACTACTTCCACGCAAGGCTGGCGAAAAACCTGCGGTGCGGCAGGCGAGCTCCTCGTTGTTTGCCGCCTGCTCTCAGATGCGCGCTCTCAAGAGGATGGGGCGGCGCGTGAAGCCATGACGCACGCCCAGCGCAGGAGACCAACGCTAAAAGGGTAAGGCGGTAAGGCTTGCTGACAGGGAGGAAGGGTTAATAGCATCATTGAGGGAAACGGCAGCCTCTCTGCTGCCATCCTGCACATGTTTTCACTGCTCCTATCAGAAATGTGTGTCATTTGAAGACTAGGAATCTTTCATCTTTACAAAGACGTGTTTGTCCAGTGAAGACTCCTCATTGTTTCCAGAAACGCGTTTGTTATCTAAGAAAAGGTACCTACTGAGAATTTTTTTATGCTTTGTGTTCCACTGGGAGACGGAAGACCCTAAAGTGTAATGATGATTACATTTTTCCCGTTTGTAAAAACATGCACAGGAGTGTTCATAATAGCAGTGCAGTGTGACTAACCAGATGAATCACCATAATTAGTATATTTTTATTGATGCATGGCAAACAGGTTACCAGTAGGTGCAGTAGATTCTCAGAAAACAAACAAGACCCAGCATTCATGATATGCACGCTCTTAAAGCTGCGCGATCGGGCAATTAGTTGAAAGGGGGTGTGTTCAAAAAATAGCAGTGTGGTATTCCATCAGTGATCAATTAAGTGAAAAAGGAGGTGTGAATCAGGTGGCCCCTATTTAAGGATGAAAGCAGCACTTGCTCAACATGCTTTTGTCTTTGTAAGCCTGAGGCAAATGGGTCCTTCAAGACTACATACTTTGATTCAATAGTTGATTGGAGAGAGGAAAACTTACAAAGAGGTGCAAAAATTGTTTCACTCTTCAGCTAAAATGAACTTCAATGCCTTACATGGAGAGCAAAACCAGAGACACGTGGAAGACAACTATCACCATGGATCAAAGAATAACCAGAATTGCAGAGGCTCAGCCAAAGATCAGCTCAAGAATGATCAAAGACAGACTGGAGTTACCTGTAAGTACCGTGACAGTTAGAAGACGTCTGTGTGAAGCTAATCTATTTGCAAGAATCCCCCTTGAAGTCCCGCTGTCAAAAAAAGGCACGTGCAGAAGAGGCTACAATTTGCCAAAAAACACTTTAATTGGCTCAAAGAAAAATGGAGGAACATTTTGTGGACTGATGAGAGTAAAATTATTCTTTTTGGGTGCAAGGGCCGCAGACAGTTTGTGATTCTACCCCCAAACTCTGGATTCAAGCCACAGTGCACAGTGCAGACAGTAAAGCATCACAATATGGGCATGTTTCTCCTACTACGGTGTCGGGCCTATTTATCCCATAGCAGGGATCATGGATCAGTTTGCATGTCAAAACACTTGAAGAGGTCACGTTGCCTTATGCTGAAGTTGTCATGCCCTTGAAATGGCTGTTTCTACAAGACAATCACCCCAAACACACTAGTAAACCAGCAACATCTTCTTATGTTGTTATGTAATGGAGGGGCCAGCCCAATCCCAGGACCTTAATCCAACGAATAACTTGTGGGGTGACTTAAAAACGCTGTTTCCGAAGCAAAACCAAGAAATGTTAACAGATTGTGGAATGTTGTTAAAGAAACTTGGAGTGGAGTAACAGCCGAAAGGTTCCACAAATAGACTCCATGCCACACAGATGTGAAGCACTTATAAAAAAACTGTGTTCATACAACTGAATATTAGTTTAGTGATTCACAGGATTGCCAAATCCTAGCCACAAAAAGGTTTCTACAAAATAGTTTTGAGTTTGTAAAGCCAATGACAGCATAGCAACAAAAATACATTAATAACAGTGATTAATCTGGTTAGTCACATTGGCCTGCTATTATTTTAACACTACTGTACATGTTCAAGCCGGGGTTTACACACGCGGATGGAATTTGTACAAAGGGTAATTACAATAGTGACGTCACTGTCACAGCAGAGTGATAAATTTATCTTCACTATCTCAGAATAATTCAAATTCGTATTGGTGAGATATCTAAATGCTTTCTCTCCCAGTCATTCTTTCCCGTATATAAAGAGCTGTGGCCAGGCTGGCTTCTTAAAACATAATACAGTGTAAAAATGAGAGACACGGCTAAAAAGCTGTAAATCCCATCTCTAGTTGGGAGCACTGGTGAAGGATGAATACCAGACCACCTAATTGAGAGCGATCGCTCCCTGTATGACCAGTGCGAGAGCTTGGTCCGCATTGCCACTAATAGGTTGAACTCCAGTGAGGGTCGGACTCCGCCAGGGCTGCCTTTGTCACCGATTAGGTTCATTACTTTTGTGGACAGAATTTCTAGGAGTACCCGGCCTGCAGGACTGGGTCTCTGCTTTTTGCGGATGATGTGACGCTGATGGCGTCATTGAGTCGTGACTTTCAGCTCTCACAGGGACGGCTTGCAGTTGAGTGTGAAGCGGCTGGGATGAAAATCAATACTACCAAGTCAGAGTCCATGGTTCTCACCCGCAAATGGGTGCCGTGCCGTGTCTGGGTCAAGGATGAGGTCCTGCTCCAAGTGGGTGAGTTAAAGTACATTGGGGGTCTTGTTCCCGACTGAGAAAAGGATGGAGCACAAGATCAACAGACAGATTGCAGTGATGCGGACTCTGGTCGGGATGCCCACCAGGGGAGGTGTTAGGGATACGTCCGATTGGTACGAGGACTTGGGGGGGACTGGGGACACTTTGGAGAGCCTATGTGTCTCAACAAATAGTCGGGGAAAAGGCAACTCTGAACTTCTGCCCCTGCAACCCGACCGCAGATCAGCGGAAAATGGAAGATGAATGGATGTGAGAACTTTTTTATTTTCATTGTTTACAAAACCATGTAATTTAAGTGGATTGAAAATGGTATTTTCTTTAATAAAACCATGTAAGCTCCACCGAAGACTTTGCCCAGCGACACCTTATTTGACCTTAATGTTTTGATTGTCATTCACCCAAGAACAAAATATCATGCACCACACGGGCTCTGCTAAAGTCACCATTAACCAGCTTTGATTCTTTGCCCATGTCAACACCCTCCCGCCAGAGATCCTAAAAGCGTCGGCTTTTGCTCTGATTTTATAATCGCGTTCCCATTGTTAACCACGTCGCTCCAGGGTTGGCGATAAGAGCCACGAGACGTCTCTCACAGTTTGTCACAACAAATTGAAGGAGCGAAAGAGAGAGGTTGACGGCGCCGACGTCGTCAGCCTACTTTCCTCTCATAATCCACCGAGATGGCTTGGAAGTTACAGATGAACACTCGGAGGAAAAAGGTTACAAGTCCTACAGAGAAAATGAAGTAAGAGTTAGCTTTCTAGTGATATAGGGGTCATTATGTTAATCATAGGTGCTGCGTTACAACAGCTCCGGGAAGACAAAGCAACGATGCATAGCAGACAGGGGGAGGTTCTGTGTACGGACAGTTATGTGGCGGAAAGAGAAAATGTTCTGCAGACAAGTAATATTTTCTCTGACAGCAAACTGGCCTTCAGTAGACAACATGGCAAGACTCAAAGCCTGTCCTGAAACACGGTGGGCCTCAAATGTGCTGCTCGATAAATTTGAATATCATGGCAAAGTTGATGTATTTCAGTAAATCTATTCAAATAGTGAAAATCATATATTATATAGATGCATTGCACACAGACTGATGTAGTCCAGGTGTTTATTTATTTTCATTGTGATGATTATAACTGACATCTAATGAAAACCCCAAATTATGTATCTCAGAAAAAGGAACCAAAAGGTCATTGCCAAGGAAGCTTGCTGTTCAGAGCTCTGTGTTGATATTAACAGGAAGTCAAAAGGAAGTAAAGATGCGGTAAAAAAAAGAAGTCTGCAAGCAATAGGGATAACCACACCCTGGAGAGGATTCGAAAAGAAAGAGTGGACTGCAGCTGGAGTCTGTGCTTCAGGAGCCACCATGCAGAGACGTATGCAAGACATGGCTTTCAGCTGTCATGTTCCTTGTGTCAGGCCACTTTTGAACAAAAGACAGCAGCAGAACCGTCTCACCTGGGCTAGGGACAAAAAAAGGACTGCACTGTTGCTGAGTGGTCCAAAGTTATGTTCTCTGGTCAAAGTCAATTTTGCATTTCCATTGGAAATCAGGGTACCGCAATCTGGAGGAAGAGATGAGAGGCACAGAATCCACATTGCTTGAGGTCTAGTGCAAAGTTTCCACAGCCAGTGATGGTGGTTTGGGGCGCCATGTCATCTGCTGGTGTTGGTCCACTATGTTTCCTGAGGTCCAAGGTCAGTGCAGTCGTCTACCAGGAAGTCTTAGAGTACTTTGTGCTTCCAGATGCTGGCCAACTTTATGGAGATCCAAATTTGGGACCTGCACATAAGGCCAAAACTACCAGTACCTGGTATAAGGACCATGGTATCCTTGTCCTTATGTAACGGATGCCAACCCAGAGTGGCTGCGCAAGTGTACAGTACATCGATAAACCTCATTCCCTCTGCCTTAAGAGCTGCGCCGAACGCTTGGTTGACAGTCGGGGCTTTTGGCTGGACGATCAGCGCTGTCCTCCCCCATTCCAAAGATCTCGTGTTCGTGTCCCTACGCAGGCAGTGTGAAGCAGGCGGGTTACATCGGTGCCGTGACCCGAATGGGAGCGAGGTTTGAGGGGGTGAGTGCAACAGACGCCAGCCAGAGCGACTGCGTGTAATGAACAAGTTTCCTTTTACCAATGAAAATACTGAAATAAAACAAATTTTTGGTCGTGGTCTAATTTATTGAGCAGCATCAGTCTCCTGAGAGCTTTCTCCCCACCCAGCAACAGACTCCTTCAAAAATGCGTTGCAGCTGCATCTTGCTTACTGCATTCAGGAGACCAACCAAGAGGGAGCAAGTTAGGAGGGAAAGCATCAGCATAATATCGTTCAAGTGTTTTACTTCATTTTCAAACTCAGATGTGAGATCTGCGGAATACTTCGTGATACGTGGTCGGCACACAGAAGAGACTTTATCCTCACTAACCTTGCCCAACTTTCAAAAAAAGAGGGAAATTCACTTTCCCTTGTGGCCCAGTACAGCCTGGTTAATTCTGAATTTCTCAACTAGCGGCATGGAACCTGCGGTCCAGATCACTTGGATGATGCTGTCCATAGCATAAAAAAAAGCAGTGTTGCTGCATTGCTCTGAGCCATCTCCTCTTCAGAGATCTCATTGTGGAATCTCATCCTTTCTTTTGCCAGCTATGTTCCTTGCTAAACAGCAGTGGAACATCTCTTTGTGCATCAATCAGTCTGGCCTCAGACAGGGGAGAAAAACATCTACCTTGATGAGCCAGCATCTATTTAGTGTCAGGAGAGACTTTTTTCTGTCATCAATACATTAGAGTGCTTGGAGTCGGACAGCGAATCGACGGTAGCATTGACATGAAGAGGTTCTTCAGACCACAAGTGATCTGCCCTCACTGGTGAGACTACACGAGTCAAGTGGTCTGCCAAGGGCCTCGGTGACAGGGGGAAGGAGTGGTGCTCCAAGCTCAACAGCTCCTCCAGCAGGTATCTGTGAGATACCTGCAAAGAGCAACCTTTTTCTCTTTGTGGAAGTCCTAACGCTCTGGGCTGTCACTAAGAAGGGAGTACAGTAATGTTGCTTGAGTGTACACATGAGATGTATTTATGGTGCAGGTACTTTTTGACATGTTTGGCCCATTATACTGTCTTTTCCCCTTGCAGTCTCTAATCCCCCTTTGTTATGAAGCACATTTTCTATCACTTTTTCTATTTAACTTCCATTTTTTGTGTGTGAAAGTCCTTAAACTCTAAGAACCATTTGGTAATTTCCCAGTTATCGCTTTCTTTATTACAGTGTTTCTCAAATAGTGGGGCGGGACCTCCTGGGGGAGCACGGTGAACTGTCAAACTACTCAACATATACATTGTCAACATATGCATATTTATGGCAATATACATATTTATGCAATTTGACTATTGAATAAACTCGTATGCGCCACAGGTCTCCATTTTGTTGCATTTTTTTAGTTTCCAGATAAATAAACAGATATCAGCTTCTCAATTGTATTTCAAATCAAAGGGTTGCACGACAGATAAAAACGGAGAACTACTGCTTTATTATAACTCACATGTCTTACAAGCACAGCATTGTGCTCAATTTGGTAAATGTCTGGCATTGCATCACTGAAGACTGGATAATGAATGGCATCATTCCTTCCCTTCAACATTGTTTTCAAAATTCAGATCTCACATAATGTGCCCTCTTCTGTTGTCCCTGACATTTTGCACGTGGGTGGTAGTGAGTCTAAAGCTTGAGTGTGCCTGAGAAATGACCCAATTTCGATATGGTCAATATTGATATCGGCTTTGTCCCATTTAATAAGAAATTATTTTTAAAAAACGCCCAACATAGGCCTATGGGCTCCCGTATTTTCAAGCGCACAAACAATGACCACATCAAAACCACGTCGTGAAGCTTGTCAACAACTGTGGGTAGCTAGTACCTGACTAACGTTATGTCTGGTTTGCTTATTCTACTTATTTCCAAGTAGAAATGTTGCAATCTGCGTTGGGTAATGAGTGTATTTCCATTCGTATACCGTACCTGTTTGTTAGGCAGTTTACTGGGATAGGCTCCAGCATACCCGCGCCCCTAATGAGGATAAGCAGCATAGAAAATTAATGAATGAATGAACATATAATAATGGAATCGGAAATTGAGAGTTGGACTATATCAGACATCCTTATTCCAAACTTAAGAATGGGTTTGAAACTGGCTGAGAAGAAAGGGGGGGGGAGTCAAAATCGTACCACTTCCACACGGAATGGGAGTAGAACTTTTTTTCCCCACTCTGTCATGCCGGACTCTGCATCCACACAAAATGCAGTGAGAAGAAAAATACAAACCCTACCATGGCCTTGTGTGAAAATATGATTCACACACCCCTGCCATAATCCGTCTGGAAAAGGTTGTCAAGCCATTTCTAAAGCTTTGGAACTCCAGACAACCACAGTGATGGTGTGAAAGCCATTATCTGCAAATGGCAAAACATGGAAAAGTGGTGAACCTTCTCAGGAGTGGCCGGTTAACCAAAATTAACCCAAGTGCACAGCAATGACTCATCAAGAACCCTAAATTCTGCTGTTCACCAAAAAATTCTCAAGCAGAACATCCGGGCATCTGTTGGTGACTTTAAGCTGAAACCAGCTGGAGCTCTGCAGCAGGACAATGATCTTAAACACACCAGCAAGTCCACCTCTGAATGGCTGTAGAAAAACAAAATCAAGACATTGGAGCGGCCTAGTCAAAGTCCAGACCTGAATCCTATTAAGTAGCATAGCCTTGCAAAGGTTCTTAATAATGGAAAAGCCTCCAATGTGGCTGAACGACAACAATTCTGCAAAGATGAGTGGGCCAAAATTCCTCCACAGCACCACAAGAGACTCATTGCATGTTATGGCAAACGCTTGGTTGCAGTTGTTGCTGCTAAAGCTAAAATCACCTTTTCACATGTACCTTGGGATATTTTCTCTCTGAAGAAGAAACACTTTTTTTTTAATGGAAGTGAACAATCTCTTTATTTTTGTCCTTTTAAAAAGCAACCTGTATTAACATAAAAATCCCAAAGAAGTTTGCGCATTACCAGCCATGAACCTCACTGGTTTGGGCCTCTAAAGTTTGAAAACAGAGTTTTGGTGCAACTTGTTTGCCAGTAAATGTGTGGCATTGTCAGGCTGGTCCACTCCCTCTTGCCTTGTAGTTGTCGCAGGCCAGAAAAAGGTCACGACATAGCCTCTCCTGATGTATTTTTTATTATGTTCTTTCTCTTCCTCCACCGTTATGCCATCCTTTGAGTCGTGCAGCCTCCCGCTGCACCTTCCCTGGACGGAGTGTCTAATTATTTCTGCAGGCCAGCCGCAGGTCAGGCCTCCTGTGTGGTAGCGGCGGGCAACATGTGAATGAAAATTAATGGTGGTTGGACATCACAGCATGCAAAAGGTGCGCGTAAGAAGCACAGTGGTGCATCGGTTTTCTTGAAGTCCTTCCATAGGTCAGATGGAAAGCAATTTTAGTGTAAATCCTCCCCTGACATGCAAAAGATTTAAAAACAATTTTGAGAATAATTGTGGTTTTCCATGCAGAAAACTGGCATACTTCGCAAGACAGGAATTATCACTTGCTAGCCTGCACTCTTATTTTGGAGTGCTGCACTTCCTGCTGGGTGTGGGATGCAGCAGTTCCCCCCCCAGTGGAATTTGGAGCAGCTGGCAATGGCAATTATTCGGTTTAATGAGCCCAGCATCGACACAGGGGTCATCACCTCGGTCATCCTCGCCCATGCTGTCACCTAGATGTACTCCTTCCTTGTTGCTACTGCCAAAACTACTGTGTGGATTTTTCTCTCTGTTGATATTTGTTGTTGCTGCTGCACACTGGGAGTACATCTGTATCTGCTCGTGCTTACAAAAGCATTTTTTTCTTTTGCACACTGCTCCCCTGTCCCTGCATCCACCACTCGCCTCAGAACGGGACAGAATGAACCAGACAGGCACCTGGAGGTCTTAGGGAGGGGACCAGATTCACATTCATCGGCGTTGCCAGTTCATCTGGGATGTCTGGAATCCGTTCTTTGTTGGGGTGGGGCTAGCGTCAGCTGTGCGTTTCAAGCCGCGTAGCTCCTTCCGTGTCCAGCTGCGCAGACCGCACCACACCAGATCGAGGTCAGGTCCCCTCCAGCACATGCTACATCTCCATGCAGGGGCCAAGGTTGGACCACCTCTGACACTGGATCCACCCTCAGGGCAGGTCTTCATCAGGACCGGCGTTCCACATTGAGGCCGGGCTACCTCCTGCTCTGACGTTCCGGCCAGACCGTCATCAGGTCTGGCTTTGCAAACCTGGTCTTCCCGGCCATCTCCAGCTCCGGCACCGCAAATCAGGCTGTTCCGGCCGTCCCCAGCTTCCTCAGCAGAAGCGCCTGTCGTTCTCGCCACCTGCAGAGATTCCTGACATGATTCCTCGCCAGCTGCACCATAACGCAACTCGTTGTCGCCACCGGATGGCAGCGAGGACACCAGCCTGCCACCACCAAAAAATCATGACTATCCTCATGAGCTTTGGGACGTGAGGAAAAGGACAAGATAGCGGGTACATGTGGGCAAGATTAGTTCCGACTGTGCTCTCTCAGAGAGATAGGGTGAGGAGCTCAGCTGTCAGGGAGAAACTGGAAGTGGAGCAGCTGCTCCAGATGAGATGGCTCGGGCATGTGGTCAGAATGCCTCCCGGACGCCGCCTTGCTGAGGTGCTCAGTGCACGTCTGGCCGACGTGAGTCCTTGACGAAGCAAATTTTCTTGGAGTTTGGTGGGGGTGGGGGGGGGGGGCAAAAAAAAAAAAAAAAATTCCAAAAGGGGAAATTTGGTGCCAGCTGCACTAGTCTATGCCACTCAACCGCTCCTGAGAACACCTCCGAATCCTCCAAAAGGAGCCGGACGAAGAGAGAAGGAAGTCTGGGCTTCTCCGTTTGGAAGACAACATGGACAGCAAATACATTTGGTACTCGGCTTACCGGTGTTTACACTCCAACATCAAAGCATGTGACGTGCCAGAAGCGCCGTGGTAAAAATTAGAATGAAGCGGCATGTGTCAAGTACGCCAGTCTGTTCCGTGCAATATAACAAAACTGTTCTTTGATGTGATAACAGTTGTTTTTTTTTTAAGCTATATGATTCGTCAAAACGTGCGAGGCCACAGCAATGAAATAAAAACAAAATGAGCAGCAGAAAACTGAGCGTCAATCTTCACTCAAAGCTAATAACACATTATGTGTATGGTTGTGTAATAAAGTATCAATCCCTGTAAAGGGTTTGAAATGTACAAATACACACAATCCGATTGGACCTTTTTGTCTAAATGGGTCTTTGTTGTATAATTACTTTTATGATGTCATTTGAAGCTATATAAATGATACAAATTTGATATCCTTTAGAATATGGGATATTTCAATCAAGTTGAGCAATTTAAGGATCAAATAAAAAATTGAGGAATCGTATTGTACCCAAACGACAAAATTCCCATCACGAGATTTGACTGTGTTCATTTTTGTGTGAAATATTTTTAATAAATAAGTACGTATTAAATTATAAACTAACAAATGAATATAATATAAAATATTTATAATTAGGTAAATATATATACAGTACACACAATCTAAAAAAATATATAAAAAGAGTATAAGAACAATGTACAAATATAAATATACTTAATTCATTCATTTTCTATACCGCTTATCCTCATTTAAAATAAAATTAAATGTATGCATAAAAATGATCAAACATCCACAGTAGCCCTGCCACCAAAATTACTGGGGAGGCATTTACTTTGTACTAATGCATCCTTAAAGTGAAAGCTTTGTGTTTTTCATAAACATTACAGCTTTTATCAATACATTATGGCTTTTTCAATTTTTACCATTTTTGCAGTTTTTTTGTATTTTATTTCTAAAGTGTGATGACACTGGCCAATAAAAAAAAAAAAGAGTCAATGCCCAGAAAAGGCGCCTGGGCCGCACCGGAGAGCAGCTAAGCATATTCAAAAATCAAAATGCCTGCTGTGTACAATAAATGCATACATGTTGGCATGTGCGTTGGATTAGTTTACTATGATTAATTACTAATCTTTCCGTCCAAAGAGGTGTCCAGCCTGGCCCGCCAAACTATATAGGCCACAAAAGTAGGTGACGCTGGGTGATACTTCTCCCCTGGATACAAGCTGGAGTAGCATTAAAGATGGCTGCAGCGATATTTCAATGCTGAATTCAGTAGTACTTCCAAGAAACAAGTGATTCTCATGTGTATGATTCGAATGACACATATCTGCAACCCAGGAGGCCTGAAGGCTGTCGTTTTGACCACATTCATTTGACTTGCAACAGTAGGCGTCTTTGAATACCATCTTTGTTCAGGTAGTGACGAACATAATGGCATTACAGTCAAGTGTGGAAAAATGCAAATGATTTAGATTGATTCTCTAATGAATGTAAAGCTGATTTTTGCTTCATCTTCCATAGAGGACTCACTCCCCACTAAAATATGCAGACTTGATCAGCGGTTGATAATATGTTGCCATGGGAGCTGTTCAAGTACTAATTTTGCGTGTGAAGCACGCGCTGCTCAGCGTTTATGCTCAAATGGGAACGAGAACTCCTTTGAAGACAAAAAAAACCCCTCAAGGATGTAGATTTAGTGTGCAAAAAGACATATTAGAAAAAAAACCCATGTTTTCCCGTAAGAACCAACGTATATCCCATTCATCTGATTCCGTAAGCCAAAAATGTTAACACAAGCCCATTTTATTAGCTTTACAATGCATATAACGCTACACGTCCCACAGCCCCGCATCATCTCATGAAGAGCAGTTTCAGTGGCAAATTATTATCACTGTTCTGCTCCACCGAAAGACTGAGCAGATCACTCCTCCCCCGCACCATGCGCCTTTACAACACATTTTTAAATCTTTTTCTGTATTATTTTATTTTTTTTATGTATTTTAAACCTTTTTATGTAGTAATTATTATTACGAGGGTGAGGAGCTCAGCCATCCGGGAGGAGTTCAGAGTAGAGCTGCTGCTCCTTCCCATCAAGAGGAGCCAGTTAAGGTGGCTCGAGCATCTCGTCCGGATGCCTCCCGGGCACCTCCCTGGTGAGGTGTTTCGGGCATGCCCGGCCGGGAGAAGGCCCCCGGGAAGACCTAGGACACGCTGGAGGGACTATGTCTCACAGCTGGCCTGGGAACGCCTTGGTGTCCTCCCGGTGGAGCTTGAAGAGGTCGCCGGGGACTGGGAAGTCTGAACTTTCCTACTGAAACTGCTGACCCAGACCCGGATAAGCGGAAGAAAATGGAATGGAATGTATTCCGAAATATTTGTTATGTATTATTGCATTACAAATTTGAAGTGAATGGTTTTGTGTTTATGTTCTTCTCCCCGGTCTTGCCGCGGTTGTGTTTTTAGTGATGAAGTGGCTACGTCTGCGTTTACAACATTTTTGCAGCGCTGCTGGGGAAGGGAATTTCTCTTGGAGATGAATAAAGTATTTATCCGGTTTTTCTAACTTTTATGCCCAAAGGACAGCCAAGTGGCAGTGATGACTTTTTAACTAATATCGTAATATAATCATCTTTGTTGTTCTGCAAAATGAGGCAATTACTATGGCATAATTTTGGCATAAAATAAGACGCTAAACTAGGTTCCACCAAATACTTCATTTGCGCCTCCGGACAGGAATTGTTCTATTTAGCGGGCGTTGTTTAACAGGTGCCTCCGTTTGTTTTTGGCGGCTATCAATGAAGAACAAGCCTGATTTTTGACAGACGCTAAACGCCCCGAGGGGTGGCGTTGGCATCGCTGCAATAGCTTCTCGCATTTAGCAAATCGCAACGCTGACAAATTTCCTGCAGATCTCTTCAGTGATCTCGGCAAAGGAGATTGCATTTTTATTTTTAACATCGCCGCTTTACCATGCAAATCCTTTCAGTTGTTTACGGGCGAACAAAAAATGCTTACACGGCGTTGTCGGAAAGTGAGACGGGTTGATCCTTTGCAGCAGTTATTAGATATTTTTAGACGTGACACAAGCTTAGTTAGACTGTGTTCAACAATTAGAGGGGGAAAAATGTAATTGCGGTGATGTTCTATTAGAGTCAGTGATATGAGGCCAAAAAAAAAAGGAAAAGATGTCTTGAAAGCGGCGTGCAATAGATGGGTGATCAATACGCCCATCAGTTTCACTTGTGCTGGCCTTCAAGCAGTTACAGATTGGAGAGCGACAAGACTGAGATGTACCGTGAATCAAAGGGCTGGAGACTTCTGTTCTACGGGCTTGGCCAACATATAAAATCTAATATTCACTGTCATGTGTGCATTAGTGATGTCAGTCGCCAACGAACCGGCGCTTTGAAATGAACGTCAGGAGCCGATTCGCGTCTTCGGGAGCCAGTTGACAGCCTGGCAGACTTTTTACTTGTTTTTCTTCTGTTGAATTGTGACGTTGTGAATTTCCATCACTGGCGTGACGAACAAACAAACAGTTATTTGACAGCTTCATGACCTTAGGCTAGAATTTGATTGAGCTGAAAAAGAGAAGTCAGTGAGAAATTTCAGGTCAATCTAAATTATGGGCAAATTGAGCAAAACTTTCTATAAAAAAACAAGCAAAACATCTTAACATCTTTTTCCGTTGTGTGGTATTATTGCTTTGCTTGATTTCTTTATGGTCACTGACTCCGCAGAAACAAATTCTGAGTACTTGGCCATTTTGAAATTAAATTTACCCCTCAAATTATACTTCCTATCCGTGTCTTGGAACATTTTATGGATGCTCATTGGGAGCAAAAATGTCATCCAATATAGAACATAAGAGAAATTAGTCATAGAAGACATCAGGAGAGTTCCTTGTTTTTTACTTGCAGGACTTGTTGCTGCAACATTACAACATACACAACATTACTGTTACTAATGTAGCATTACTGACACCTAGTGACCAGTGTAGAATACTACATATCCCAGTCTTTAAATGGGTCTTCATAACACCTTAATAGTATTTTAGTTCATTTAGCCATTTTTATGCTTGAAAATGCTTCATTTAAGCCAAACCTTTTCCTGCAAAGGCCACGTAGTGGAAAATGAAAAGATGCAAGGGTCACTTTGGTATTTTTCAAGGATTTGCTAAGAAGTTATGTTTTAAAAATAAACTGCATTTCAGTTTGGGATACAGGTGGGAAAGCCCAATATTGGTTTCAATTTTGCTTTCCCTCCCATTTTTTAATTGTCTAAAAATTTTAACATTCTTAAATCTTCAAAAAATTTCTTTTTCACTATTGTGACTTTATTTCCATAATATTGGATTTTATTCTTGTAATAACATTTCCCCCCTACCTACATTTTGCTCTATATTGTATTTTGGTCATATTGCAACTTTAAAAAAATAACCTATTTTTTTTTTATTTAATATTTCAGTGGCTTGGTATTAAAATGGCATAATTTTTCCTCATATTATGAGTTTATTCTCGTGCAATGTCTCTGGTTAACATTATGACTTAATCTTGCAAAAATTACTTTGTTTCTTGTAAATATTCCTCTCATAATTATGACTTCTTTTCCTTTGGGCTTATCCCTTCAGGGGTCGGCACAGCAAATCAATTGCCTCCATCTAACTGTCTTCTGTATCCTCTTCTCTTGTGCCAACTACCTTCATGTCCTCTTTCACTACATCCATAAACCTCCTCTTTGGTCTTCCTCTAGGCCTCCTGCCTGGCAATTCAAAACTCAGCATCCTTCTACCAATATATTCACTCTCTCTCCTCTGGACATGTCCCAACCATCTCAGTCTGGCCTCTCTGACTTTATCTCCAAAACCTCTAACATGTGCTGTCCCTCTCATGTGCTCATTCCTGATCCTGTCCATCCTGGTCACACCCAAAAAGAGCCTCATCTCTGCTACCCCCAGCTCTGCCTACTCTGTCTCTAAACCAAACAACATCGCTGGTCTCACCAGTTTTCTACACCTTTCCTTTCATTTTAGCTGAAACTCTTCTATCATACCCGACACTTTTCTCCATCCATTCCAGCCTGCCTGCACACGCTTCTTCACCTCTTTTCCACACTCTCCGTTGCTCTGGACTGTTGACCCTAAGTACTTAAAATCCTCCACCTTCTTTATCTCTTCTCCCAGTAACCTCACTCTTCTTGGTCCCACTCATTCACACACATGTACTCCGTCTTGCTGCGGCTAACCTTCATTCCTCTCCTTTCCAGGCCAAACCTCCACCCCTCAAGCTTCTCCTCCACCTGCTCCCTCTCTCACTACATATCACAACTAATAGGCCCTCAACCACAAAATAGCAATGATTTGTTAAAATACTTTGAAAAATCACGATAAGGATGATGCAGTCAGGATGCCCACCAATTTAAGATCATTACCCCTCCAAATGACTCCAACTACCTTTACGCACAGTTTTTTATGAGTACAAAAAAACCTTCCGTGCACTGATGAGCCTGTGAAATATCGATCATTCGACGTGGATTAGGTGTACAGGGGATTTTTTTTAAAAAGCTGATTGACGCGGTTTGCCAGCGGTCATATTGATTAATGTCAGAAGCAACATAATATATTCGCAGACAGACCTCCAAAGAACAAGTGTTGACAGATGAACACACGGGGGAGAGGAAGCAAGCAACATTTTGCTTTAAAAGTGACGAAACAGCAGCGCGGCGGCTGTGTACATTCCATATTTGACAAACATTCATTTTTAATAACGCGTTCTCGCAGAAACACACCCACCATATGCGGACTCTACCGACCCAGGGTGGCCTTGAAAAGAGTCACACAGAGAAGGCCGTCAACAAGGACCCGGTCAGCACCAAACAGGCCGCCAGAGAGAAGATGAAACAATTCACTGACCCCTGAGAACACAATGATCACAAAAAGTACAACTTTATATACTGTGTACACACACACACTCAAAGTATTTTCCAGACTATAAGCTGCACTTTTTTTCATAGTTTGGTTGGTTCTATGACTCCGTCCGGTTGCTTTTTAGAGGACGCTTTTTGTTACAGAATACTTCAGCGTGCTTCTGCCTGTAAGTGATGTGCAATGCGTCAGCCACTGACTACCTAAATACACACGTATGAGTCTATTTACATTCATTTGCAAATGCAAAAATGAAGATTTGGTGTTAAAATCCTGCTCTTTAATACTTTTCTGCACACAAGGATGCTTCCAAGAGTCATGTGACGTATTCAAATTGTCCTGAGTTATTACATTGGTATGTTTTCACTGTATCCATACAGTATACAGAAAAGTTAGCCCTATCAGAAATCTAGCTGAATGTGACTCAGTGCAGTGCAACTTATGGTTTTTTCCCTCGTCATGATGCTTTTTTTGTTGTTGAGGCGACTAACACTCCGGAAAAGAAACATACATCTCTCTCCAGTTTGTTTTTACCTTAATCTCTCGGAACACCAGGCATCCCCAAAGTGCTGCAACCAGACCGTATCCCTGTGGAGGACAACCCAGTCAAACGTTATCAGCACACAGCACAGGGCTGCCTTTTTAAAATCAAGCGTCACAGTTATGAGCCAGGCCGGTGCTTAAATTGTGTGGAAAAATGGCACATTGAAAAAGTCACGCCTCTTAAAAAGATGGACGAGAGTGCAGCTGCGGCAGCAGCAGGTTGGTAAATGTGTTAAACAGAATCAGTGCCACTGGAGGGTTTCGATGAAAGCGTCTTGCAGGGGGACGGAAATAACTTAAAGAAAACGGATATCCCAATCGCACTTTGGTTCCGTTAGAATAAGTGCCAATCCACCATGCTGGGGCCTGCATCAAAACACCGACACAAAAGCATATAATAAACTCAGAGTCTCAACTGGTGGGGCGCGACTAGGGGGGTGCGATATTGGCTTTTTTGCCAGATGTTAATTCCACTGTTGTGAAACTAATGGATACGGCATCAGCAATAAGCTCCTCGGCGTGGGTGTAAACATTGCCCAACTATTAGCAACACAGCACAGTCTCCCGCAGATACTACCGTCTCTGCCTGCTGCTATTTCCACATTTTATTTTTTTTTTAACGTTCCCGCTACTCCACAAACATAATGACGGCCAATTATGCTATCAAAGCGATGG
Source organism: Oostethus manadensis (assembly GCA_024372805.1). Classification (NCBI taxonomy): domain Eukaryota; kingdom Metazoa; phylum Chordata; class Actinopteri; order Syngnathiformes; family Syngnathidae; genus Oostethus; species Oostethus manadensis. Next base: position 199,968 of record QODF01000255.1, on the reverse strand, counting down.
TATGATGGTCAAATCATGCAGTCGTCTATGGGCCAAATACTATCCAAGGTAATTGTGAAGTCTTACCAGTGAAAGATTGTTCCCTGGGATTTGGTTTTGAGCGGTAAAACGAGCGGTACGCTTGCAAGGAGCGCATGAACGAGGCTTCTTCGCCCCTCCGACTCTTGCTACATCCAATCTGGAGGCGACATTTACGTACGGCTCAGCGCTCAATGTGGCTCTCTCTGTATTTATGTCTACGCGCCACGCCGCTCCCCATTAGCGGGGTTTTGACAACCCTGCCCAACGTCTATAAACTTGCTGGTCAACGTTGCTCGGATTGAAGTTATTAACTACATGAGGCATCATATTACTGATTGTGTACATACAGTACATATTCCCATATGCCAATGCATAGTGGTGGTCTACAGAAGAAATGGACTTCCTGTTATTGTTCAACTTATCTGACTGTTTAATCAGAGGAACTGCACTCGCTTGCTTTTTAAACTTGTTTCACTTCTCAAATGCTCAATTCAACTCCCCAGACATAAAATGTATTGAAACCTTGACACGCCTTTTCAAATCATTTTGGGATACAAAAAAAAAAGGTATTGTTCCCAAGTGATTATCCAGCCATCCATTTTCAGTGCCGCTTCTGAACCGTGTTTTTTGCACTGCCCCCATTTTAATGTCTTTTCACAAGAGGGACTTTTTGCAAACGGCTTAAAAATGACACCGCCGGCGCTTAGCCAAGGCCTCCCGTGCATGTGGCCTTAGATGCTCGGAGCAGGAAGCGACATGTTCAAAAGGTAGCTGCATCATCGTTGCAAGCTGTCTTCTTACAATTTCAATTAAAATCATGTCACTTACTGAATAAGATATTTATCTTTAAAAATAAACCAGTTGATAACCACTGAACTACATGAAGCGATTTCAGTAGAAACTGCGTGTGAGCCGAGATGTACTGTACATCCTAGATCCCTAGGAACACCATACGTTGAAACCTAACCACTGACAGAGGATCGAACCAGCAATCATCCTTCACGACCACTCTACAAACACCATACGTTGAAACCTAACCACTGACAGAGGATCGAACCAGCAATCATCCTTCACGACCACTCTACAAACACCATACGTTGAAACCTAACCACTGACAGAGGATCGAACCAGCAATCATCCTTCACGACCACTCTACAAACTGAGCAATTGAAATTCTCCATTCATTTTCAATAAGAGGGCCTGCCCTGCAAATGACTGGTGACCAGTCCAGGGGGTACCCCGCCTCTCGCCCAAAGTCAGCTGGAATAGGCTCCAGCATGCCTGTGACCCTAATGAGGGTAAGCGGTATAGAAAATGAATGAAAGAATTAATTTTCAATAGGCATCGTATCATGAAAAATGCTGAATGATGGAAAATTTTAAGAATTTTTTGAACATTTTTAGGGACAGCCTACATGTCCATTTTGATGTTGGGATGGTTTGAAGCGGTTAAGAAATGTCACGTCCGCCAGCAGGGGGTGCCAAATAAAATGCCACAGAAACTATAAACTGACAGTAAACGTGGGAATTTTGTTTTAAAAAAATCCTGATTCATATTTTGACGTTGGGTTGGTTAGATTTGTCTGAAAAATGATCCCCCCCCCCACACTTGCCACTATGAAATCACGCATTATTTGTCCCTATAATAAAATTCAAACAAAGGAAAAATACTCATCCCCTGGAGATGCCTGCCACAAAGAATGGGAACATCGCTTTGTGTCCTTTTTATTAGGTTTTGCGGGTATCAATAAAGTGTTTGATTAAGTCTGAATTGTTCACAGAAGGCACACAACATGAACAACACCATGAACAAATGAGGCGTTCAGGTGCACGGCGTATCTCTGTGAGTGAAATCTGCTTTTTTAAAATTTAGGACGGCTACAAAAACATTGCAAGTATTAGAACTGCAATAAATTCAAGAAAGAAGCTGTAGGGAAGTACAAAGGCGGTGTAAAAGGTTACTATAGTTAACACAGGGGGAACGGTTTAAGTGAGACACAACAGATATGTGCGTTAAAAAAAAAAATCACTATTTTTTCCAGAACATTTTAGGGCCTTCCATGGTAAAAAATAAAACAAAATTATATATATATATATTTACACACAAATAAAAACAAGCTAGAAAAGACTACATTTGCATAAATGCATAACATTATGGTGCTCAGCAACGTTAGGACAATGTATTTTCATTTCCCATCGCTTTTACTCGGGCGATATGATCAGTACAAAGCAATTTATTCAGCGATAACGGGAAGGCGACAGATTGTGACATGCCAGCGGAGATAGATGTGTCAGGACCTTCATTATATGATCCATTTGAATTCCTGCACTGCATTACACGATGTGGGTCCTTAACAGCGTCACACTGAACTGCAAATGGCACTTCTTCAAAGTACCACTTGCAGTAGTATTGTAGGAGCAAGGTTGAATTATTTGCATGCATGAGAAGGAGATGGAACCGGTTACAGAGACATTGTGGTGCGAAACGTTTCAACTGCAAAAGCGAAGGAAACTCACGGCTGTGACGACGGGAAACGTAACCACCGCGGTCAGGTAGTTGTTAGCCAGGAACCAGCAGTATGTGGCCGACGACCACATCAGCCCAGACAACAGACCTGCAAGCAAAAACACCGGCATGCTCACAATATGAGATTTCTTTTAGTATTTATAATGTGTTCCACATTTTTAGTATGTCTTTAGACTGTGCTCAATATGCCCCCCCCCCCACCACCAGAGGGCGCCCTCCAGTCTCATGTGAGCAAAACCTCCGCACTATGGAGACGGTAGCGTCACTTATGCGCACTGCGGGAGCGGCGAGCGACCAAAGACTTGAAGTTCAGCTTTGACTCCTAAATTGAGGAGCGCCTTCACAATTCCACAAATTAGACACGACGTACGCCCAACAGCTCATCTGGCCTCGGAGCGCTCATGCTTGCAAAATGCACATCATAAACGCTGATTGCAATCCTTAACGGCCTCGGTCATTACCATAGAGAGCGGCTGATGAACGAGCAGCAAGCTAAAGGTCAGCTGACATAACTTTGGCGAGAAGAACTAGCTCATTTGCGCCGACTAGACCTTTTGAAGTGAATGGATGTAATACTTAGGAAAAAAAATTTTTTTTTTAATACAGCACACATAAAAAAACAAATGTAAATATACACAATGCGGAAAATATTTTTAAAATTAAACAAATGTACATTTATAATTAACAGGAAAAATATGTAAATGTCACTTTCAATTATATAACATAAATAAGAAATACAATAAAATTATTTATAAGAGGTTACTTGTACTGATGTTTTACCTGTTGTGTTGAAAGCTATTTTAATAGTTTTAGTATTACTTTTTAGAATAAAACAAATCTTTAGTATTTTTATTTTGTCATTTAATTATTATTTTTTATTATTATCTGCGCTGGCTTGTTGTTTGTTTTAGAATAGAGTTTTGAATGTTTCAAGGCTTTGAAATGGACTGGTCCTGCAGTACAGCATGGACCTCATCCAGATTTACATTCCACGCGTGCATTGAGGTCCGAGGGTGAGCTCCACTTGGTGGTGCCCAAGACGACACCAAAGACCATGAAAGATCGGGTCTGTGACCCTGTACGGAACGCTCTGCCCCCTGTATGGACCGGTCCTGTCTCAAGGCCGGTTTACAATTCAATTCGAGCAGGAGTAGAGACAAGCAACTGCAATGCCAGCGCTGGAGGAAGCCATTCGCTGCCAACAAAGATTTAGCCAAGTCCCAAGAACTTGCGGAATTCCTTCACCCGTATGAAATCCTAACCTGGTAGGACGGCTCTGGAGTAGACTCTTGGCCTGCTCCTCATGATGGCACTATAGATGGCGAAGTACACGGTGCTGGTGGCAAATATACCACAGCCAAGTGCATAGACATAGTCCAGATCTGAGGAGAAGAAACATTTGAGCGCCGAACTCGGCGACTGACGCAATTTCTTGTTTTTGTTGGTTACCGTAACGACTGGCACCGTGGAACACGCTGTCTCGACAGGATGAACGGCTCTTGATGTAGAGGATGGGCGTAAAGCAGGACCCGTGCATCACGCCCGACACCACGGCCAGCAGGCAGCCTCTGAGGACACAGAATCTGCGTGACTGATGGAGCGGATGAGAGTAACGCAGTATATGATGCCTCGTCGCTGGGGCTTGGAGACGATAAAAATCTTCTCTTCAGCTTTCAATTATTTCACATTTGACCTTAGATCAGCAGCTATTGACACCTAGATAGTACCCGGATATTGGGCAGGAAACCAAAGCTGAGGCACCACCTGGGGATGATTTACAGTTTTGTACATTTTTCTGTTGCCTTCCACTGTCAATAGTTGGACATTTACAAACAATACACCTTTATGTCTAATTGTGATACAGCAGGTCTTTGTTTTAGATCATTTATTTGTAGAAATCTGTTCCATGTAGAGCATATATACTGTAGAAAAAGGCATATGATTAAACATTCAATGTTTACATTTTGTACTAATTCTATATGCATAAAAACCAAACCAAAAAAATGTGGAAACCAACAGCTGGCTCTCTTTTAGGTAGCCCGAAGAGCCGGTCTTTTGTAGGGAGCCCAAAGAAGAGCCAGGCTCCGAGCCGGCTCCCTTTACTAAGGCCTATGACCCAGCCATCTTTAGGGAGCGTAAAGAGCCAGGGTCCAAGCTGGCAATCGTTTAAGGAGCCTGAAGAGCCTGCAATCTTATAGGGAGCCGACAATCTTTTGGCAATCTTTCAGGGAGCTTAACGAGTCGGCAATTTTTCATATAGCGTAAAGAGCCAGGGTCCTAGCCGGCAATTTTTCAGGGAGCGTAAAGAGCCAGGGTACTAGCTGGCTCCCTTTGAGGAACCAGGAGAGCTGGCCATCTTTAGGGAGCGTAAAGAGCCAGGGTCCTAGCCGGCAATCTTTCAGGGAGCGTAAAGAGCCAGGGTCCAAGCTGGCAATCTTTTAGGTAGCCCAAAGAGCCGGCCATCTTTTCGGGGAGCCTGGGGAGTGCTGTGGCCGTCTTTAGGGAACGTAAAGAGCCAGGGTCTGTTTTGTGGAAGTTACGGGATAACGGGATGACTCTGATTGGATAGAATTTTAGTAACTATTTTCGCCTACAGGTTTGGCATTCTAATGACTATGGTTCCCAAAGTAATTATGCGGTTATGAGATCCCTTTTTTTTTTTTTTTTTAAATTATTTTTTTGTATTAAATACGAGGTTGTAGACACCTTTTTTTTAAATTTACAAACAGTCTTACAAATACCCACTCCCCCCTCTGCTTTTAGCTAAAATGTTGCCTTTCCTGATAATTTGATGATAATCAAAAGCTAATCTTCGCATCACGGCTTAGGTCTGAAGACTCACACGAAGCGCCTGCTTTTGCGTCCCATGAAGTCGATCCAGAACTCGGAGGACCTCGTCCCGTAGCTGCCTGAGCTTGTTTGCTACGAGAATAGAAAAGAGTGACGGAAGGGGCTTCTGATATGTCAGTGTTTTAAGAAATGGTGCACCAACCCTGTCGATGAGTAACGGAACACTTTCGGGGTTGGGGTGCAGCTGCACGTCCGTTCTCACGAAGAAAAAGATAAGGGCGCTAGAAGAAAGAAAAACAATCATGTCCTAAATCCATTCAAAGTACCATTTATAGTATTTTGAGCAGTTTTAAATAAGTTCAAACATATTGTTTATATAAAATGAGCCCCAGGCTCCCCAAAAAATGGGGGGAAATTGTTTTGCCCCGACAACAACACTGTTTCCATTGCCACTATCAAGCAGAATGTGTACCTGAGCAGACACAACGCAGCTCCACAATAATTTAATTTCGGCCTGGAAACAACCTCAGCAGCAATCCCAAACCAGCCGAACCTGAGAGACGGTGAGGACCTTCAATCAACCCGGCACTCCAATCATGATGCATCCTCCACTCCAGCGGACTGCATGTTTGATTATAACAATAGAACAAACTCACCTTGAAGTGGCCCAGCCAATCAACAAGCTGGAAGACCCCCAAATTAAAATACCGAGGCCGAGCCCGATGGCTTTAACGATGGGAACGACCGTTATGCTCCCTGCAAATTAAGGACAAAGACATGCAGTGATGTTGTTGGCGCCATACGTGCCAAGTTCAGCATCTCACAAATGAGTACAGGAAAGCCAGTGTAGGGAGAACGTGGAGCATCTGGGTGGGTACGGTACCTGTGGCCCAGATGACACCACCAAGCATTGCAAACGGGTGGAACTTTGGAGACCGCAGAATCAAGTCTCCCACCATGGATGCCACCCATATGGCTGCACAGTTCACCCACTGGAAAAACATGCCTGCCCAGAGAATACACGTCACGTACTGTAGTAATTCTTACTACCAAATGTGCACAATCAAGCGACGGGTGCACATCGTCTCTTTCTGTCCCTTAATGGACTTGGAAAACTGATGTTCGCTGGGGTAATTATTGGTTCAAGCTCACAAAAAGGTATTGCCAAGTTTCCCAAATTGTCCAAAAACAGACCATTGTAGCCCTGAAGCACGACACTGAACCATTTTAGCTAAAAATGCATGCCAGGGGTGTCCAATGTGTGGCTCGGGGGTCACTTTCGGCTCATAACTACACATTAGTGTGAAATATGTGCGATTATATCTGCACTAGGAAGTTGTGCAGCCTTTTTGTGACCTCCTTCATTGACTTTCTAAAATAAAATGCTAGGACTCTTATAGAAAAGTATGGTTTGATATTTTAAAAACATGCTATGACGTTTAAAAAACAATGCGGTATGACTTGTCAATACGTTTGTACTCTTTATTTAAAAAAAAACCCTAAATAGATCATGTGACAACATGCTATAATTATTTTTTTAAATGTGCTATGACTTATAAAAATGCTTTGAGGCTTTAAAAAATTGCTGACAGAAAATACGCTGTGATTCCTTTTTAATTAAAATATGCTTTAAAAATTGCTTTGACTAAATAAAATTGACATTTTTAAATATACTATGCTATTTTTTTGCTATTATTGAAAAGAAGGTTTTTAAATAAATCTTAATTTTTTTTTTTAAATATACAAAAAATATGCCATCCCTTTTAAAAACATACGCGATGACTATGACTTTTTATGAAATATGCTGAAACGCTCTCTGAAAAATAAAAATGTGCTGTTGGTTTTTCAAAGAATATGCTGTTGTTACATTTTAAATACTCGAGTACTACTGCTATTACTTTAATATACTATGAAAAGCTGACTTTTTAAAATATGCTTTGAATATTTAAGAAAAATTCCATGACTTAAAAACGACTGTTTAAAAAATTATAGACCAAGACTTTTTGAAAGCTGCTTAAAATATGCCGACTTTAAAATTAAAAAAAGAAACGCCGTGAAAATGCTATGAAAAGAAAAAAATAATTATTAATTATTATTTTTTTAAAATTTTTTTTTTTTTTTATTTTTTTAAATTTTTTTTTTTTTTTTATTTATTGATAAGATATCAGATCTAATGCTAAGAAATGTGTGCTGCATGTTTTTCTCCAGTTTGATTAGCATATCCTGACCTACATTGGATGTCTCTTAGCATCTTTAGTGTAAAAAATGTATCGACATGCTTCCCTCCATTTCTCCGAATGTGGCCCTCGGGGGGGAGAAAGAAGACATTTCACCACAGCTGATGTTTGCAGTGACTGGCGGAGGTGAAGCCACGCGCTACCGTGATGGAGCTGCCATATGTTCCATGAGCAACGGAGGGTCTTGTGCAACAGCGACTACAAACTCATTAGCAGCGAGCCCGCCAAGCACGCGCGCGTCTCACCATCTCCCGCGTCTGTCCTTTTCACGGGAACAAAGCTGCTTCCGTACAGCAGCACGGCAGCCACACCGGCGCCGATGCCGTACGTGACATGCGCCATATTGGTGGAGGCCAAGCGGAAGTCCTCTTTCGTCACCTCATTGCCGCCTGCGTAGGGGGGATAAAACAACTAAACTCACACGAATGTTAATGACCGAAACAGTCTCTTGTTACCAAACCTTGTCTTTGTGCGCTTCGGTTGCCATGGCAGCTGGCGAGCAACAGCGTGATTGCGGGGAAGAGCTGCATGGCGAAAGCAGATATGGCGGACGAATCCCCGGCAGGCCCACGTGGAGGTGAGCGCCTGTGTGCCTCAGGTGCTGCCAATTAGCCAATCAGCACGCTTTATATGATGACGTTGTAATAAGAGCACACAATGGCTGGAATCCCGACGTTTTACGGCGGCGTACCCCTTCAGACGTTTGACCTGAAGCCATCCACACACTGAGCATGCTCGGGCTCTTTGCACCGCGAGGCGTTCAGGCGCACTCGTAATCGCGACAGTTAGGTGGTAATTGTTTGTCATTATTATTCACGTGCTCCCTTTTGCGGGGACGGCGAAATCTTGAGTCGCGGTCCGCCTCGGGTTAATAGATTTGGCAAAAGGGCCGTCCGATAAACAACAACTGAGTGCTAAACATAATGCGGGCAAGGCATGCTGGGTAGTCTGGCTGCACCATCAAGAATAAAACATTGGATATCTAGAGTACATTAACGCCTCATTTACTTCTTCTGACATGTTGTTGGGAGAAAAAGTACCACAAGCTACCCAGCATGCCTTGCGGCGGGAATATATGCGTGTTTTTTTGGCAAGGTTACTGTACATATTTATATTTGTGGTGGACCTGATGTGGCCCGTGGGCCGCAGTTTGCCCGCCCCTGCCCTGGTGCAATTGACGTACCCCACTTTGGGGAGAAAAAGAGACAGCCTGTAATAATTCAGTGATGTTTAAAGTGCGGCTAAGGGGACATTTGCAGTCAATGAGTTGTTTATTATTGGCCAGCGGCATGATGTAAATATAAAATTAAACACAAAAAACCCCAGCAACAATTGTAAAAATACAGCATAAAGGCACAATGTCAGGAGAAATGCTGATATGTTGAAGATAATAATTAATAGCACAAAGCTTTGCTCAGCTCCATTCACACACAAAGCAACTTGCATATTAACCAAACTACAGTGACATTGTTATTATTACTGTTATTGACTTTGTTACGCCAAAGAACTACTGCACTGGGGTAGTGACACCTTGCCACGCCACACCTTGCCTACAGTGCGCCAGGCATGCTGGAGCTGCTGCCGTGTTTTTGTTTCGGAGTTTGGAAACGTTAACGCCGGGTGTGGCGTTCCTTTCTATGTTGCTACGTGATTGACTGATTCAAATACAGCAAAATGCTGTCAGTATTACGTGTTATCGCGAATGTAGCTGTTGCTACGTGGTCAGAGCATGAATATAAAACCATGAAGGCGGTGGCTTTTTATACATTTAGAACACGCAGAGAAGAGAAAGATGTGTGTTCATGTCTCACAAAAGGAGAGTGGGCGTTGGGCAAAATTACAAAAAAAAGCAGCAGTGTGCTGTCATCATAGAGAGAATCTTTGATTTTTTTTTCCTGTTCATTGGGGATCTTTGACTTGTGTTGAATAAATGAATGAATCCATATTGCCCCGAGGCGCGACACGATGCTTCTATTTTTAAACGTGTTTACGCCGAGCTGAGGAAATCCTGCACATGTGCCGCCCGCGTCCATTCCTCCCCGTAAAACAAAAGTCCGGTTTCCGCCTGTTACAGCGCTTCCCGCCTTGCCTGGTCAACTGTCTTGTTGCCCGACGAAGGGGTTAACCGTGCAGAACGTGCACACCTCTGCCATGTTGTTGAAACACCAAGCACTACATCCACGCCTGTGACTAAATAAACTGAGAGGAAATGAAATTATAATTTATAACTGAGGAAATGACAAATGGTCTTAAGGTTACGTACGTTCATTAATCTTGATCGGGAAATGTTCAGTAATAGAAGTTGTAGTCATTTTTTTACCTTATCTTTTCATCTTCATCTCTCTTATGTTTACATACTTTAGCAACACGCATGAGCCATAGCGGTCAACTCATAACGCCAAATACTTCTGTCGAACAACGGAGAATAAAGTCGCATTCTTACCAGAAAAAACGTGTAATCTTGCCATGCTAGCTACAAGAATAAAGTGGCAACATTACCAGACACCAACATAACATCTGAATGGCATGAAAAACCCAAAGGTTTCAGTAATAATGGTCCAAGAAAGTCATCGTGTCGGGAGAAAAAAAAGTCACGTTACAGAAGCCGCAATAAAATGTTTAAAAATTGTAATCGTTTTATCACAAAGTCGCAATTTTACGAGAAAATGTTAGAAAAAATGTTAGAAATGTTTTCTAATGTTAGAAAAAAGCCACAATTGTTACTAGTATGGGATTTTTTTTACTATTATGTGAACGTACTTTGTTCTTAGTCGTCCAGGGGTCATCCATAGTAGTAGAGATCTGAATCGTTGACTGGGCTGGGTCGTAAAATTGCCGACGTTTCGCTTCCTTTCGCAGAGGCTTCACCAGTGTTCTTTAACTCCTTTTTGGAACCAGTGCTTTTCCCTAGCTAAAATCTTGATAACATCAGGATTTTTGCTAGATTTCAGCTAGGGAAAAGCACTGGTTTGAAAGATGGGTTAAAGAAGCCTATCTTGTCAAGAAGCATTACTCCAGTCTCAACCGAGATTGGGGGCCTGCGTTACAAGTTACCACCCCAAATTACAGTTTGCAAAAACAGTTTGTTAAAAATAGCAATGTTACTACAAAGTAAGTAGTACAATGTTACAAGAAGTAACAACAATGTCAAAAGACTCATGGTATTATGAGAAAGGCACAGTCCTATAAGAAACAATATTATGTTACGAGAAAACATCACACAATAGTCACAATGTTATGATAGTTCCAAGTACCAAAAACTTCCAATAATTTGTGAAAATAGTTTATCGTTACGCAAATAAAATATAATTACAAAAAAATCGTAACAACATTACAAGAGTTGCAGTGTTACGAGAAAGTCACAATGTTGTGGGATAGTTAAAGAAAGTTATGTTACACATACCAAACATTTTCAAAAATATGTGAAAACAGTTTGGTATCGTTACACAAATTAAATATGACCGGGGAAAAAAAATTGCAACAATACTTTATTACAAGTCACAATGTTACGAGAAAGTCATGTTACAAGTACCAAAAACTTCCAATAATACGTGAAAATAGTTTGTTATTGTTACACAAATAAAATATGACTGGGGGAAAAAAATTGCAACAATACTTTCTTACAAGAGTCACAATGTTACGGGATAGTTACAGAAAGTCCTGTTACACGTACCAAAAACCTACGTGAAAATAGTTTATCGTTACACAAATAACGACTGGAAAACAAAAACCGCAACAATATTGCAAGAGTCGCGATTTTATAAGAAAGTCACAATCTTATGAGAAAAAAATTCACACAGTGATATGCCAATAACCTTCCCAAAAATACGTGAAAATAGTTATTCATTCATTCATTCATTTCTATGCCGCTTATCCTCATCAGGGTCCACGGGTGTGCTGGAGCCTATCCCAGCTGTTTGTTATTGTTACGCAAGTAAAATAAGAGTGGGGAAAAAAAATCGCTAAACGCGATTACAAGCGTCTCGATGTTACGAGAAAGTCACGGGATAGTTATTGAAAATTATGTTACAAAAAGTACCAAAAATATGTTAAAATAAGGTGACAATATTATGAGAGGGTCGCCATCTTGCGAGAAAACGTAACGTTATAAGAAAAAGCTTGCAGCGATACAGGACATGCAGAAAAACAATACTACGCAACAATAGTGTGTTATTGTTTGGATAGTGTAACTGTACACACTATAAACATACAGTATGTATTTGTTTATTGTAGCTTGGCTCAAACTACAAAGTGGTTTCCACAGTACTCTCTGCAAGTCCTGGTACCAAAAGGCAGACTGGGAGGGGATAAAGTTCTGGCTGGTCCATGTGGGTCAGGAGCAACTTTTTCCAGTGCGCAGTTGCATCCTGTCAAAAAAGACAGTCCCATCCAAAACCAGCCTCAGTTTGGAGCTCACCCACCATGAGCAGAACATAAATGGGTCTAAAGCGTCGCTTCCCCTGCCTGTCACGGTTCTGGTTCCGGAGGTGCTCGCTTCCAAAAAGGACTTTACTGATTGCACTCACATGTGTCGTGTATTTATGTTTTACCATGTCCGACGTGGACTTTCCTCTGCAGAACCGGACTGGAGAAAAACTGGGGGTGAGGAGTGTTCTGCCAAAAGAGGGGGTGTTGGTTCCGACCCGCTCCAACGTGGTGTACATCACTCTCAAATCTAAACGCATCAAACCGGCCAACATTCGGGGCACGGTTCGACCCAAACTGAGGAGCAAAGCGAGAAGAATTACGCACGAACATCAGGAGTCCGCCAACGGAAAACGTCCCCGCGCACAACCGGACCCGAACCAGCCGGATTCCAGATCGGAAAGAGCGGGACCGCCCGAGAGTTCGATCCGGATCTACAGCAAGACCGCCCCGCCGTGGCTCAGCGCGAGAGACGTGTCCACCATGCGCGCTCTCGCCGGTGCCAAAGTCGTGCGCGTCCACGCACAAGACTCCCCGAGACCGCTACTGATCTTGGGGGATGAGTCGCCGAACCGCACTCACCCGTGCCGCGGGCCGTGCGGGCTCGTCCGCGGCCCGGTGGACTCAGTGGAGGTGTTCGCCTTCCACTTGGACCGAGTGCTCGGACTTAACAGGACTTTACCGGCTGTGAGCAGGAAACTGGCCTTACACGGTGGGTACAAGTTCACATGGGTCCATTTGGTAAAACAAAAGTTCTTAGTGTTACGTATTCACTCTATATTTAAATGAGCCCTGCCTAAAAACACACTTATTTCACGCAATAACCATTAGCTTACCTAAAATGATCATTCACACTTCTTCTACGAATCTTCGGTCATTGAACACACCTCGTCCTCTGGAGCGCCCCAGGTGGTCAGAAGAGGTAATACAACAGTGACTGATAATGGCACAAAAATGACTACTACGGAATCACAGGAGTGTCTAAATTAAAAAAAAAGTGGAATTATAAATGGGATCATTACTACAATAACATACAAATGTATTTTTTCCATTTTGTCTTTGTTTTGCCATTTTTGTCATTGCTTTAGCTCTATTGTCTTTGTTTTTTTAAAATATTTTTTTACAGTTTTGTTGTTGTCTTTTCCTTTTGCTTTTGTCTCATTGCATTCACCGGATGGCTCAAGCTGATGACAAAAAGCAAAGGCAATACATGGACCCGCCCACTTCTGCTACCCGATCACATGATTCCTGCTTGCAGTGACTATGTAGTAGCAATGTTTAAATGTAGCTCTTAGCCCGGGTCACCGGAAGTGGGTCACAGACAGGAAGTAACATCACCATGCACATACTTTGCACGAACGCGTTGGATGGAGTCCATATCGAAGTTGCTAAAGCGAAAACCTGAGAAGGCGGGGAACTTGGTGCGTAGGTACCTACATGTAAAGATGGCACCCACCCGGCATCAATTTTGTTGAAAAGACGTTGAAAATACATCCTTACCATACGTTGAAACAACGTTGGTTGAAAAGCGTCTATATTCTGACCAAATCAGTCTGACCACCTAAAGTCTGTTTCTCGGCCCCAAATCCCTAACCCAATAACCTACATAAGTAGGTAAGGTAAGTTAGGACCGTCAAACTTCTATTTTTGTACACCCCAGTTATTCTATGATTCGTTTTTTTTGTCAAACATTATGGCCAAAATACAGTTCCAAAAAATCTAGTGACCAGACAAAGCGCACTACGCGTTGCTAGCGCATTATTCCCGTTTTTTTGGTGTGCGACTGCTGGATAACCCGCCACGGGGCCAAATAAAGTTGCGAGCGCCAGCAATTTGCCAGGATGTACGGGATGTTTCGTCCATTTGTCATTTACAATAACTTCTCATTGTTTTCGGCATGCAGAACTATAATAATTCTCTATGAAGTGTATTTTCTGTTCAAATGGAAGGTATCTATCTCTGCTATCTTGCTATCTTGTTTGGTAGACTGATGGGTAAATAGGTAGATAGCTGTGATAGTCTTAACCGTCTTGTCTGTCCTCCGTCTTCAGATGGCCAGGCCAGTCCAGTGGTGGCTTGGGAACCCTCCCTCTACCCAGAGGAGGGCTCCGCTGTGAGGTTAACGTGGGGCGAGTACCAGAGGTCATTAAAACAGAGGTGCTGGGTGAAGAACGTCCCTCCAAAGCCAGCATCCAGCTGCTCCACTATCCATCACTATGAGTGGAGCAAAGTGGCGCTCTTTGATTTCCTCTTACAGGTAACAAAATGTGCTTTTTTGTGGTTTTTTTGAAAAGGTGCAAATGAAAAAATACCGCCGGTATCTGCTTAGTGATATCATGTGACTTCACCTTTAGCCTTCCTAAGTCCATGCCAGAGAACATGTTTCAATCGGGGAGCAGAACTGTGTTGCAACAGCTGTTTTCACTGATAAAAACAAGTCAAATACTCTCACAGGAAACATCTTTTTGGCTGAAGAGACACGTTATTTCCTGCGTGGGAGTCCTGCATGACCCACAGTCAGGGTTTTGGCAACGCGGACAAGAAAGGGAGGGGGTTAGAATGTTATTGCATTCCTATGAAAATGGCAACAATCGCCGATAGCCTCTGGTCTAACGAGGATAAGCGGTATAGAAAATGGATGAATGGATGAATCTTCAAAAATGCTAACATTGCTGCCCAAAATCCAAGATGGGGCTTTGTAGATTTTGGACGAATCCGACCAAAGAGCTAAAAAAATGTCAAACCAAGACCGTGTTGCGTTAGAGTTCTCAATTTCAGGGGGTTTGTAAAAAAGGGGACTTCCTGAAATTTTTTGCCTGTAATAAAATTCTGTAATTCTGTAAATTTATACATGAAAAAAATTCTCAGATAAGCGTTTGAAAGTCTGGTGCGCAAGAAAACGTCACTCTTTTCCACACAGTAATCCCTCGTTTATCATGGTTGTGGTTAAGTGATAAGTGAATTTCTGCGAAGTAAGAGTCCTTATTTATAAAAGTTTTTTTTCTGTACTTATAGTGTAGAAATTCAGTTTACATTTTTTTAAATACCACTTTGACATTATTAGAGCCCTCTAAATGTGAAATAACACCCCTATACAGTTTTTTTTTCAAAAATATATAAAGTAATACATTTTTGTGGTGAATTATTACCCATTATTAGTCAGTGCAAATGCATATTTAAGATAATGTTATGTATTTTTGGCTATTTTTCAAGCATAAAAATGGCCACTGTAAAAATTAAACTAGACGTCAGTAATGTTACCGTAAAGACTTGATTGCCGGAACAGGCAAGCTTTAAATGCAGGCTTACCAGGCACAACCATGCACAGTAAAAATCCCTCATAAAAACCACAGGCTGTCTTGGGTAATACGAGTATAAAGGTGACTATAGGGGTGTTAGTTTATGTCTAGAGGGCTCTAATAATGTTAAAAACCTTATTTAGGAGCCTTATAAGGAAGGCAGCGCCCATGACAGTTATATCCACCTGTGTCATGGCCAGTTTTGCAAATTAAATGATGTCTTTCAGCATTCCAGTTCATACAAAGTTGATGTTATTGTTCATGCGCTGTTGAATGTTTTTGCTGCAACTTTGGCAATACTCCATCAATCAAATGCTGCCGGTGTTTCTGAGTTCAGAGGTTATCGGGGAAAACATGTGCAGCAGGGGCGATATGAACGGGGATATCGCCGGAATAAGCCCGCCTGTGCAATCATGCTGCTATCTGGCGAAATGAGAAAGCCACAGTTGCGTCAAAGAAGTAACTCTCGTCATGCAAGAAAGCCCTGAAGCCGTGATGAGGGGGGACGCTACGGTACATGATTTTTATTTTTTCCTGTACACAGATCCACAACCGTCTGGATCCGAGCTGCTGCGGCTTCAGACCCCGGCGGCAGGACGCGTGCTTTGAAGCTGGCCGCCATCTTGAATGCGCAGACCAGGACGGGATTCAACTGGCCAACATCGCGCACACCGGGCGGGACCCCCGCCATCTGGTCCTCACCGTCAACAAGGGCTACTTCGACCGCAATGAGGACAACCTGGACTTCAGGCTGCTGGAGGGAATCAAGGAGTAAGTGGACTGAGCTCAAATTGCACATTGTCTTTCATCTGCAAGCACTGCCCGCACGCTGCCGCCGCAGCTCATTTACCTCGTGTTTAGGAAACAATAGGAGTCACGACTTCAAGTCAAGACTTCTGCAGATGCAGTAGCTGCACCTACCTTGGGATATTGAATGTGTGCCTCATGAAGGCTGTGTGGAGCCGTAAAACATTGCTGCGTCAGTCTATGCACGCTACGTGCAGCACCACGGTACTGGACTGTCCATGATCATTTCATTGGTAGTTTTGGCGTCAGGCTACTTGAAGATGGGGTTTATGCATTTGAGTCAATCAGGTGTTGGACTAAATCTCTGAATCTTAATTGTTCCTCCCGGTATCTTTACCACGGCCGACCACAAACACCATAAAACACACTGCACTTGCTGCAGTTCACAAACAACTGCGTGAGAGAAACGCAGCAACTTTACGGAACCAAAGGGAAGTCAGCCAGGCTACCGGTGGTGCCCGGCCCGAGGGATGTCTGTCTTTTAACACAGCCATGTGTTTAAGAAAGACATAAGTGATGTAACTTTTCATTCGCCAGCTTGATGTCTTTAAAGAGCGATATCTTTTAGGTCGCCTGGCTAACTTCCCTTTTGTTCTGTGAGGTTGCTGCATTTCTCTCATGCAGTTTTTATGGGGTGGTTTGCTGTGTTTTGGTGCATTTGCAGCAGTTTTTTTTGTTTTGCATTCTGCAGTGTTTATGTGATCGCAGGATTTTCATTGCCATCCTGTTTTTGATTTTTATTTTAAATAATTTAGTATTTTTTGTAAGTATTTCTAAATGATTTTATTAGAATGATTATTTTATTTTAGATTATTAAAAAATTAAATAGAATTACTTTACACACATTAGTAAAAAAAATATACATCAATTAATATTTTTTATTTTACAAATATATTTATAAATGTATATTATGTGTATATATTTATATATATGTCTATATGTATATGTATATATATATATATGCATCATTGCAATAAGCAACGTCCATAAAATCAGGCTTGGTTGAGTTTGGAGCACCACCGTCGGCAAACCAGGTCCTCTCTGGGGTTGAACATTCGTGACCTGTCACTACTCTACACTACCACAGAAACACTCCTATGGGAAGAATGTCTTCTCAGAAGATACATGACTTCCTATATGTGGACTGGCCCTCTCCAGGCTTCCCGAGCGGTCCGTGTCGCTGCTGAGGAGCGGGAAGCTGAGGGAGAAGCTCCTGCAGTCGCTCTTCCTGGACCGGACCTACTGGGAGAGCCGGGGCGGCCGGCCGGGCATCGACAAGCTGATCGCCGTGATCGAGAGACGGGCCGAGGTCCTCCTCACGTACGCCACTGCGCACGGCATCAAGGCGGTGGCCATGGGCCAGTGAGGGGACGGTAACCGGGGTAACCGGGACGCAGGATGAGCCTTAAGATCCAACTTGGCGTCCAGCTTTCCTTTCTTTCTTTCCTGCCGCCACCTCCAGCATGGCTATTTTTAACTCTTTGACAGCAGCGTCAACTTTCGCTTTTTTTTTCTTTTTTTTTTTTTGCTTGCTTTATTTACATAATAAAATATTTCCCCGGTGGAATGTTAATTAGGGCCAACGGTTAGTTTAGGCCATCGATCACATGGCGGCCCATCTGGCGTGATTTATAACCAACAACACACTTTGCATTTTTTATGAGGGCTTTACCTTCAACAACAGCGGGCATAAAAAAAAGACCTTTAATCATCTGACTGGCAGAAATACATTATTCCGAATATTATATAGCGTTGATTTATTTTTGTACAATATGTTGTAATTGCTAGTCACTTGGTCAATACAACCTTTCAAGTAGTATATTATTTTGAAGCACCACTTGTAATTTATCGATGGTGGCATGTGATGAGTTATCCTCACATGAAGAAGGTGGTCACAGATGATGGTCAGCTTTGTATGCTCGGACCCCAAAGGGGCTTTATGGGTTCTTCGTGTACTCGGCTGTTGTTTTAACCCCTCTGCACCAGCATTAGTGGGCCAGCAGGATCCCAGCCTGTGTTTGTCTTGGACACCCACCCCCCCATCTATGCTCTATACAGTTCCCATAGTGATCTGTCGCATAGCTTTGTAAATCCAATAGTGGCTAATGCATACATTCCATGTAGGCACACCTGCAATGGAGCCGTACAGATTTAACAACGTTTACAACCGTGGGTACTGCATCTTTCTAATGTTTTGGTTGCCTTATTCTCCTTATTCTCCTTGCTCATGATTTAAGATTGAGTCACATCAGCGTGGGTCCTTTTGGCCTAACTCAGCTGATTGTCACCAGGCTGAGCAAAAAGCCACTATACTGTTTGAAGATGTTGTTGTTATCCAGTCCTGTCTATGAGGACGCTGCTACTTATGACACACACACACACACACACACACACACACACACACACACACACACACACACACACTGGCATTGACATGTCAGAAGAGGTTCCCTGTTTTTTATTTGGATTTTTAGTATAAATTATATAATTAATTCATAGATTAATTATATTATTATTGATATTAATTGGTATTATATTAAAAAAAGTACATTTTAAAATAATTAGAAACTCAATAATAATAAAATACTTACAATTATATTAATTAATACTTAATGATTCAAAAATAAAATGTAAATCTAATAAAGAAATATAATTGTAATAAATATAATAATTTTACACACATTAAAAAAAATATTATTAGTGTAAGCATTTTGCGTGTCCGTTTTATATCAATTGTGTGTATACAGTCGTCCTTCGTTCATAGGGATAAACGAGTTACAGACCCGAGTGTGATGGATTAATTTCCGAAATATACGAATCAATGATAATAAATGCCTGTGAATATTCTCATTCATCCAGGGCAACCGAGCTGTGCCCCCTCTAGTCTTTGGGCTGATGAAGCCTGCTCGGATGAGAGGCGAAATGTCTTCCAAAACAAACTGAACAGTCCAGTTGTGATTGATTGATTGCCCTGGTAATTAGAAGAAATGGAATATTTTTGTATTTATTTTTCTAAACTTAAGAAGCCAGAAACATGAACCACACACACACACACACACACACACACACACACACGCACTATTTCCCGGTGGTTCAGGATTGTTCTTCCTTATACTTTGTAAACATCCAGTGTACTTGTATTGTTTCTTGAAATGTGGCATTTTCATTTTGAGTTCTTTAATCAATTTGTTCCATACTTTCATTCCACATACTGAGATGCTGAAGGTTGTTAGCCTTGTGTGTTTTATGTTCACATTTTTTCCTAAGGTCATATTTCTTGCTTGATTTGATCTGTTTGAAGGTTTAACAGGTCAACAAATGTTAATAATTGTGATTTTAGGAATAAAGGGTTTGTATGTTCTCTATGGGCGGCATTTTGGATTGTCCTAACTGATCTTTTTTCATAAACTTCCTTTTTGGTAGTTCAAAGCCCAGCTTCCTTTTACCAATATAGTCACTATATTCTTTCTGGACATGTCCGAACCATCTCAGCCTCTGACTTTATCTTCACAACATCTGATATGTTCATTCCTGATCCTGTCCATCCTGGTCACACCCAAAGAGAACCTCGGCATCTTCATCTCTGCTACCTCCAGCTCCGCCTCCTGTCTTTTCCTCACTGTCTCTAGACCAGACAACATCGCTGGTCTCACCACAGTTTTGTACACCTTTTATTTGAACTCTTCTATCATACTTGACACTTTTCTCCACCCATTCCAGCCTTCCTGCACGTGCATTGCTTCATTGCTCTGGAGTGTGGACCTCCTCACTTCCCCCTTACTAATCTCTGCTACTCCCTGGTCACCAACATTCACTTCTTGTACTCTTTGTTCTATGTATTGTATTTCAGCATATATAATGAAATATAAATATTTTATAGATGTGTCTAAAAAAGATATTATGGATGGTTCATTCTCAAAAAAGGTAGGAAATCATTAGACCGACTGATACAACACTGATGACGTCTCAAGTCTTCCATGTTTTTAACGAAAAGGCAGCGCATGACGGGCGGATAAGTTGAGCTCCCAGCTTTTAGGGAAATATTTTCCAATGTGTTTTTGGGGTGAAGAAGCGTTTAGAGTTAATTCATCAGTCAGTCTTTGCTTCCTCTATTGTGCTTTCATCCTGCTCTGCGTATTGTCCAACATTTTCTTTTCCGTTCGCATCCATCCGGCACATCCGACGCCGAGCTTCATCAGGACAATTTCAGATATCGTTATCCTGGGAGATAAAAAGATTCCTTTTCTCCATTTGGAGGCACACGCCTCGCTGAGCACCCTGAATTATTTGGTGTACCCTTTGAATTGCCTCCATTGAAGACGAGCAAAGAGCCTAAAATAACAGTTTTGCAATATTCCACATCAGGAATGTGGTCAAGCACCAGCTGACCGCCTGGGGCCTCCTGGGAATTGGCTGATTTTGTCTGATGTCCATCCATTCATTTATTTTCTATGGCGCGTAACTTGATCAGGGTTGCGGACGTGACGGGGGGTACACCATGGGCTGTTCGCCAGCCAGTCGCATTTCGTCTGATGTCTGTTAACAAAGGCCGTAACTTCCAGTACAGTTTTTACATGAGGCATCAATCTCCTAGGTAGGCTACAGATGGAAAATTGTGTCTTTTAAAACGCTCTGTACCGGCAAAAGTTATTCCTTATCACCTTCTTAACCAAAATCAAAAAACCATCCAACTCCATTCATCAATCTACTTGCTTGCTTACTTGCTTGCGTAGCACCTTGTTGCTAGGCAGAATTTGTGGGACAGCCGTATTTGTACCCACAAGCCCCTTTTTAAAAAATAATATATGACAGTCAAACTTTGTAATTTTGAATTATTTTTCCTGGTTACATCACTCGTTTAGACCGTCACTTGTTGCTAGGCAGAAAACTTTTTTAAATGTCATATCTATTTTGTCAGACACAAAAGATTCATTATAGCAGTACCAGTTTATTTTATTATTTTTTATTTTTTTATTTTATTTTATTTTTTTCTCTTAGTTTAAAATGCTTTTTTTGTGCAGCCATTTGTTGCTAGGCAAAAAATAAAGCCACGTTAAATCATTTTGGATATTTTTTCTCTGGTCTTGTCACAGTGACTTGTAGCTTTGGAGAATTTGTGGGGCACCAAAACTTTAGCCCCCAAGCTTGTTTTGAAAAAATTTATTTTTCCAGTGTTTCCTGGTCACATCAGTTGCTTTGCCAGCCGCTTGTCGCTAGGCAGAATTTGTTGGGCACCACTATTTATGCCCCCAATCACTTTATAGCATACAGCACTCTTGCTCACCAGATTGTTTTGCATTCTCTTACCTGGTTGCGTCGTTTACCTACCGGTATATGTAGCCACTTGTTGCTAGGCGGAAAAACCGTTTTAAAAAATGCCTTTTGACAGTTACACTTATTTAGAATTATTTTTCTTGTTCATGACACTTGTTTAGGCTGCCATTGTTGCTGGGAAAACAATTTGTGGGGCACTATCATTTGAGCCCCAAGTTTGTTTCTAAATAAAATGGCACGCTAACTAAGTATTTTTGGATTATTTTCTCTAGTGATGTTGGAGGTTTAGGTAGCCACTTGTTGCTCGGCAGAACTTGTTGAAGCTTGAAAAAAAATGGCATATGACCGTATTCACTGGTCCCATCAATTTATTTGGCAGCCACTTGTTGCTAGGCAGAATTTGTGGGGCACAATTGATTGTGGCCATGTGGAAGTCACTGACTTTCCTGGATTCATCACTTGTTTACGCAGCTTCTTGTTGACAGGCATGTGTGGGGCACTATTATTTGGAAAGGACAAAAGGACAGGAAGAGTTGGCTGGAGCAAATTCCAATAAGTTTCTTTTCAAACTTTAATAAAAGTAGGATTCCTTATGTTTAAATGAAATTTTAGGATAGAAAAGCTGTTTATAACTTTTTAAATACAGTTTTTAACATTATTCGAGCCCTCTAGACATGAACTAGCGCCACTATAGTCACCTTTACACTCCTATTACTCAATATAGTAAACGTAATAAAAGAAAATGAGCCATTTAGGACATAAATAAGACACATGCTCGCGTGTGTTGCTGTAAACGTAAAAGTGACTTGAAGGTTCAGAGTCGAGTTTTACGGTCGCAACAGTAGCCCGTGTTAGGGGTTGCGAAATTATTCAAAGCTGTGATGATCGCCTGCGGCGCTTGTAGTAAGATTACGACACCTATTGACTAGTATACAATACGACATCTTTGAATGCGTGTTCCGGATGCCTTATATTTGTATTTTGCTCATTTTTAAGCTCAAAATCTTGTAATCAAA
The DNA here is from genome assembly GCA_024372805.1 of Oostethus manadensis. Taxonomy (NCBI): domain Eukaryota; kingdom Metazoa; phylum Chordata; class Actinopteri; order Syngnathiformes; family Syngnathidae; genus Oostethus; species Oostethus manadensis. Next base: position 177,573 of record QODF01000255.1, on the reverse strand, counting down.
ATGTGCTTGCTTAGGCATATTTTTTGACTAACCCCGATTGCATTCGGGCATGAAATGGCGTGGTATATGACTGAATATATTTTTGTTTGCAAAATTTGAAGCAGGGAATTAACATACATAAAAACTTCTCAGTATAAGGATCGGAAAATCCCATTTGATTAATAAAATATAAACATTTTGCGTGACCTCTCACTTAAAGTAGTACATTTTCATATGCTTTGCTAAACGGTATAACAAATAGTATATTGATTTTGAGTGTTAATATATATTATATATATGCATATATAATCCTGTTTTGTTTATTTGTATGTATCATGTATTTGATTATATACTGTACACACACACACCCGCGTATGCTTTTTATTTTTCCTATTTTCTGTTTACTCCACCCAGTGTGTGTTATTTTGTGGCCCCAAACAAACAAAAAAAAACAAACCCTGGTTGGAGACCAGGCGGGTGTACATGCATTGATTGTGAAAGACTAGCTATTATCTAAAAAAAATACACAAAACTGAGAAATGGGCCAACATATCGCTTGTGTTTTAAGGGACCTGCAAAACCAGTGAACTTGAAATGCAAGTCTTATCAGTCCTCATTTGATTCGTGGTGATAATTTACTACCAAGTGATATTAGTTGTGTACCTGCATGTTCTTCAAATTGCACAAAAGATATATTCCATTTTTTATGCAGTTTATTAAAAAAATCCCGAGGGTGCGCTTAAGACTCGCTTTCTCCAACGCAGCAACAGCGAGAAGAGAGAAAACCGTGCGTGTGTGTTTATCCTTCCTCGCATTTTGACGGCTTTCATCCTCGCTGTTTGATTTTTGTTTGCCGGAAAATGTGCTACTTATCCTCCCTCGGGCTGGCTTTGTGTTTGGGTCACCTTCAGAACATTGGAAATGTCACAGGGAAATAAAGCGGACGACGAAGGGGGAGGAAAAAAACCCAACAAAAAAGCGAATGATCCCGACGAGAGTTCACGTCTAAAAATTGTGGCTGCAGCTGAGTTTTCCGACATCTAATCTAGCGAGGCGCTGGCGGGGTTTCAACGCTGTAAATGACTTTTTGCACTCTCCGATCCTTGGTGTCAATCCGTTATCCACGTGTCGGGATCTCTGGTGCCGATGTGAAAGGACAAATGCTGAAAAATAGAACAGGCCTCCGTGTTAATCAAAGTGGGGGAAGTGCCTGACGCGTGTGTATGACGCGCACACCACTGCGATCCGCAAACACGGCAACAACACAGGGTTTTGTGCGTTGTTCAAGTGCCACCTGGCGTGAATCCTGCAATGGACATTCTTGTGGATCAGGGTTGCCAACTGGAGGTAGAGTCAGGGACCGTATCAGGTATTCCACAAAAATAGGCTGTCTAGTACAGTAATCTCTCGTGGTGGTTTATAGAAATTAATAAATCATGCTATTTAGTGGTCGAATCGCTAGTCAGAAATATGCATCTATAAGCAATTGTTACACATTTTGTGCCTAAATTAAGCATTTTCACGAATAAAGATGCATTTAAAGATCGTATGTAGTATTGCACACTGGCCACTAGGTTTCACTAATGTTACTCTTGGGTGAGACACACAAGCACCAGACTAGATGGTCGGAAAACAACAAGCTTTTTTTTTTTTTTTGCAGGGCCGATACCTAATATTTGGAGCCGACGTTAATTTGCAGTAAAAGTCAGTCAAGTTAGGTTAGGTTTAAAAATGTGTATTTAATGAAATATGAAGTATGTAATGTACATGTCTCAAATGTCAATGTAATAATATTCATTCATTCATTCATTTTCTATACCGCTTATCCTCATTAGGGTCGCGGGGTGTGCTGGAGCCTATCCCAGCTGGCTTTGGGCGAGAGGGGGGGCACACCCTGGACTGGTCGCCAGTCAATCGCAGGGCAGACACAATGTAATAATATATGCAATATATTACATATATAATACAGTATATTACATACAAGACATATATTAGTATTGCAGTAGTAATACCTACAGTACTACCCAAAAAAATTACAATATCCTGAAAAGGTTGTTGTATTTCTGCAATTCAACTTAAAAGGGTAAATTTGACATAATATATAATCAAATAATATGCAAATCAATATACAGCATGTGCAGGTTTTTTTTTCTTTGGCTTTTGCTGATCAGATCTTGCAGCTTAAAAAAAATGGCAAAGTTACAACAAGGAACTGCTTGAGATGTCAATTTGTGTCACGGTGTCGTCGCGGCGACCCCGATGGTGTAGCGACCCCGATGGTGCAGAGAGCTGCACGTCAGGCAGGTAAGTGCAAAGAGTCTTTAATAGAGCATGCTGCAAAGCAGCGGCAGAAACAACAAAGCGTCGCGTCACACGGAGAAAAACCATACACAACAATGAACCGACTAACCGCGGGTGCACACACCTGAAGCTAAATAGCAAGACAGTAACGAGAGGCAGGTGTGTGTAATTAAACTAGGGAGACAACTCAAAGGAGGCAAGAAAAAACATGAAACTAGAACAACTGTCCCGAGTAAAACACCGATCGTGACAATTTGCATGTTATGGCTCAATAAAATGTGTTGGTTTCTTTTTTACTTGGTATTCTAATTTTCGACTGTACAGTTGGAAAGAAACATTTGAATAATAACACAAACCATCACCAATGGAAATCCAATTGGTAAGATACTTTTCACGGCAGTAGCCCTTTGTGGCCGTAACCCACGCCAAGCTAAAACTCAACTCTGAACCCCTGATGTCACTTCCTGTCTGCCCACCATTCAACACATGAGGTCACACGAGCGTGAGTCTAATTTAGGTCTACTTATATGTCTTATTTTCTCTTTTATGTGTACTATATTGGATAATGTGATAGTAAAAGTGACTATAGGGGTGTTATTTCACGTCTAGAGAAGTCTAATCATGTTAAAAAAGCACATTTAAAAGGTCAGAAACAGGTTTTCAATGCTGTAATTATGTGAAAAGATTCCGTGTGTAAACAAGCAAACCTATTTAGCAGAAATTCACTTATGACAGCCAGGTCAGGAACCAATTACCCGTGAGAGATTATGTTATTATGACAGTACTGACCTGTTACATGTTTGCCAACACGACAGTAGGGCACTGACACGTTTGCCCCTAATGTAAAATTCTAGAGTTTTCTGTCTTTGACCCAGTGCGAACCCCCCCCCGCCCACCTTTCATAGTGGGAGAATATGCAGTAAATGTTTTCTCCCTGACATCACCCGGTAACACAAGTCGTTAGGGAGGCCAAGGTCAAAGTAGCCGCCGGAAGAGCTTAGGCAGCGGGCGCGGTGGCGGTGGTGGGGGCAACGAGAAGAGACAGGGGCACGCGAGGTGTGGAACGTTTGGGTGGGCGCTCCTGGCCCACAGGGCTTGCAGCCTTCAGATCTATTCCTCCTCACTAAAGACAGTGTAATCTGCGAAGGCACTTCGGATGGCTGTAGACGATCTGCGACCCTCTGAGCGGAAAGGAGCCAAAGTCACACGACCGCATCTCCTTGACGATTGTATTCAGACGTGACCTCGTGCTGCGCTTGACCTCTAAGTATGGAATGTGACGGCGCTTGTTCCGTCTACCTTAGGGGTGTGTATCTCACATGCCAGCCCAAAGAGGTGCCTTTTTTTAGGTGTGTATACGCATCTGTGGGTCTAACTCTAAAAAGGTTGTGTGCACCTTCAGGCTGGTCGCTTATAAATATTTTGGCTCCAGAATGTCGACAAATGGGGAGTCCTGTGATCAATCCGCCTGGTTTTGTACATATTGTATGTGCCACCAGGCCTGATTCTTGCAACGTGTCTCCGTGAAGTGTGCTACAGGCAGTGGTCATAAGCTCTTTTGCTGTTGTTGCTGCAAAAATCTGGATTTATTCTATCGATGTACGCTCAAAATATGTGGAAAACCAAAAGACATCTTGTCAGCAGTTTGGTCCTGAGGATATTCACGCCAGTGCATGGCGCATGCGACTCTTACTTCAATTAGGAACATTAATTAATCGACATGTGGCTGTTAGCATTCTTGGCGGAAAGGAGATCCGGAAGACCTCAATTGGAAGGTCTGTACTCCGGTTTTGTCCCACATGTAGGTTAACTGTGTCAGAGTCGCCGCTCTGGCAGGACACACACCAACAGGAAGACAGGAGTCAAAGGACACAAACCTAGAGTCAGATATTGTCTCCTGCAAAAGGAGAAGAGGTCTTTGCCATCTGCTCCAACCCGTTCTGAAAAGCCTCCTTGCCTTTCTGCCTTTTATTCTCACATGGAACCGCACAAATACATTCCAATTAGCGTATAAGGAGTTGTTTGTCATTTGGTGTCTGGTTGTGGTCAGTCTGGGTCGGGGGGTTAATAATGTGGGTTCGTTAATGATTTTACAACAGCCCGGCGCTATGCACTCATGTAGCTGATACATTCCTAACATAAAAGTAAAAGGGTGTTTTTATGAGATAACCTATGTACGTTTTCCATCAAACTGGCAACTCTAAATTGTCAGTAGGTAATGCATCACCACCATCAATGATGATCACCAATCATCAGTGAATGCGAGTGCCAACATTGACGTACATCGCCTTTTGCCCTGAGTCAGCTGGGATAGGCTCCAGCATACCCCTGAGACCCTAATGAGGATAAGCAGCATATAAAATGGATGGATTTTTGACTCCTAATAGCTTTTTGTCCATCCATCCAGCGGGGTATGCTGGAGCCTATCCCAGCTGACTTTGGGCGAGAGATGGGGTACACCCCGGACTGGTCACCAGCCAATCACAGGGCACATACAGACAGACAATCACTCACATGGACAGTGCTGAGTTTCCACTTATCCTAACATGAGCCTTTGAATGTGGGCGGAAGACGGGGTACTCAAAGAAAACACGGATCTTCCAGATCTCCTGACTGTGTGGCCAACACGCTAACCACTCAACCGCTGTTTCCCAGTAGGCTAACAGGTCAGCCAACTCAATGGGGAACCATGACCGGTGTCGGGAGTGACACAGTTATAAAACATTGTTATTGTAATTGTTTAAACCGATTAATTACTATTTCAAACTTTACAACGCCATGACTCACTCATAAAGATGTCACACTCGCGAAAAAATCAAGTCTATTGGTTCGGTTAGGTCAGTGCTTCTCAAATAGTGAGGCGGGCCCCCCTTAAGGAGGTACTTTCAATGTTAGTTCATTACCTGCCAACTTGTACACATTTATTGTACTCAGCATGCAATATGACTCTTGAATACGCTTCACTGCTCTGCACTGCACTGATTTGCGGAGATACAGTACAGGCCAAAGGTTTAGACACTCATGCACCTGCACAGTTCATTTTTCCGGACTGACAGTTGACCAAACACAACACTTAGGTCTGAGTCGCTAACTGATGAAGTTGGGCTTTTTTCCCCCCGGCATAGCCGGTGACGCAGGCTTGAGACTGAACTTCTGTCACGACATCCGAATCCCATGAAAGAACTTCTGACCAGCTTATTTACTTGCATCTTCCTGTTTCATGGCATGTCTGCAGCTACAGCTTCTACCCTGCCGGGATCCCAGAATCTTCAGAATCAAACACCCTTACGTCACGTCGTAAGACTTTATAAAATCGCTCCCAAAATTGGTAATTTTTTGCAAGTGTACGGCGCAACCGAAACACATTTGTCACCAGAACCCAGGTGCTCTCCGAGTGATAAAAGCACACCGGCAGGGTTTTTGGGAAAATATATTTGGACTTTTCCACAAAAAGGATGCCCGTGCTGACGACCAGCGCTCGGCTTTTTGAACTGCGACGGACTAGATTTCCACCAGAACGCTCCACTCTGCTCCCTAAATAAAAAGTCTGCCTAAATTATAATAGTGCCCAAGAGCGTGGCGAGGGAGGAACGCGGTGGCACCACAGTGGCGAGGCAGCGCTCCAAACTAAATATTCTGCAGTGAATGTGACCCATTGCTGCTGGAATCTGAACAGGGACGCAGGCAGGCCTTTGGGATAAGCAGGAAATGAACGAATCCGGGTCAGCCTGAGGGTGTGGCGGTTTCATCTCAAGAGTTCCAGTTCATTTTGAAAGAAATCAGGAAGGGGGCAAACACTTTCACACCCACTGTGTGTGTGTGTGTGTGTGTATACAGTGGTGTGAAAAAGTGTTTGGCCCCGTCTTGATTTCTTTCTGTGTGTGTTTGTCACACTTAAATGTTTCAGATCGTCAAAGAAATGTAAATAGTAGTCAACGACAACACAACTGAAAATGCAGTTTTTAAATGAAACCTCCCTGTTAAAACATAGCCGTGATTTTCCTAAGCTGGAAAATGTTGTAAAACCATTTATAAAGCTTTGGGACTCTAGCTAACCACAGTGAGAGCCAATATCCACAAATGGCGAAAACGTGTGACAGTGGTCAACCTTCCCTTCCCTTCCAGGAGTGGCCGGCCAACCAAGATTACCCCAAGAGTGCAGCGGCGACTCATCCAAGAGGTCCCAAAAGACCCCACAACAACATCCAAAGACCTGCAGGTCTTAATTACCTCAGTTAAGGTCAGTGTTCATGAGTCCATCATAAAAGGACCCTGGGCGAAGTGAGTTCCAGTACCAAAACCACTGCTGAACAAAAATAACATTGAGGCTTGTCTCAATATTGCCAGAAAACATCTTGATGATCCCCAAGACCTTTGGTAAAATACTCTGTGGTCTGACAGGACAGAGTGTGTGTCACATTATATCTGGCGTAAAAGTAACGCCGTATTTCGGAAAAGAACATCATACCAACAGTAAAATATGGTGGTGGTAGTGTCACGGTCTGGAGCTGTTTTGCTGCGTCAGGTCTTGGAAAACTTCTGTCTGCAAAAAAAAAATTCCGAAGGAGAATGTCCGGCCATCTGTTGGTGACCTCAAGCCGAAACCAACTTGTGTTCTGCAGCAGGACAATGATCCAAAACACACCAGCAAACAAATGAAGATTTTGGAGGGGCCCAGTCCAAGTCCTGACCTGAATCCTATTGAGATGCTGTGGTAGGACCTTAAAGAGGCGCTTCATGCGGGAAAAGCCTCCATTTTCACACAGGGCCATGTAACTTTGGATTTTTTTCTCCCTTAATAATACGTGTCATTGAAAAACTGCATTTTGTGCTCAGTTGTCTTATTATTGACCAATATTTCCATTTGTTTGAAATCAAAGACTCCCCAAAAATGAAAGTGAAAAAATGATGCAGCAGACTGGTCCATTTGCCAAAATGTCATTGTAGCAACTCCAAATGATTCCCAGTAGTTATAGTGATAGTGGGGGCCAGTCACTGGTATCAATTCCTTCATCCTTCAGGAACTGCCTGCCTACTCCGGGATTGTCGTGGACCAGGAGGAACCCAGGTCCCACTGCACCGGCGTAGGTTCTGACAACGGGTCCAAGGATTTCATCCCGATACCTAATAGCAGTCAGGGTGGTATTATCTAACCTGTAGAGGTCTGCGGGTCCTTCCAGGGATATGCCCACCCCAGACCATCACTGACCCACCACCAAACCGGTCATGCTGAATGATGTTGCAGGCAGCATAACGTTCTCCACGGCATCTCCAGACCCTTTCACGTCTGTCGCATGTGTTTAGGTTGAACTTGCTCTCATCGGTGAAGAGCACAGGGCATCAGTGGCGTAGTTGCCAATGGCAAAAAAAATGGAGCTCTACGGTGCTGGGCAGTGAGCACAGTGCCCACTACAGGATGTCGGGCCCTCAGGCCACCCTCATGGAGCCTGTTTCTGATTGTTTGGTCAGAAACGTTCACACCAGTGGCCTGCTGGAGGTCATTTTGGAGGTCCATGCTCTTAAGACTGTGCAGGTAGACACATCAAACCTTCTTGCAAAGGTACGTATTGATGTGGCATTCTCGGGGAGTTGGACTACTTGTGCAACCTCCGTAGCGTCCGGGTACTGCACCATGCTATCAACAGAGAAGTTGATCCAAGCCAAATGAAAAACTACAGCAGTAGAAAGTCAGTCAGTAAAAAATCAGCCAAAAGAGACGAGGATTCAGCGGCCTCGACCTGGAAAACCCTTCCTTTTTTGGGGTCTGTCACATTGTTGCCCCTCTGATGCTCGTGTTGTTGATTTCATTAACAACACAGCAGCTGAAACTGATGAACAACCCCCTCTGCTACCTAACTGACCAGATCAATATCCCAGAAGTTTGACTGATAGGTTACTATACTCTGATTAGAAAGTCTTCCTCTCATTTTTTTGAGCAGTGTATTTATTATACAATAAATTATTCAGATGTTTATTATTTGATTTATTTGGTATACTTATACTCATTGACAATCTGAATGACGTACATCCCTGGCTCAGTTTGGGATATCAAGGACAGGGAAACAGCGCCACCTGCTGTCGACCAACATCTAGTGCAATGACGCCACACAGTGCTTTCCAGAAAGGTGCTTTGCTGACCTCTAGTGGTTGGCTGAGGTTGCACAGGAAGGCCAACGTGGAGAAATTGGGTAACGTGAATGATGTGAACGGTTTCTCCCAGATGTCAAGGCCTCAAAGCATTTGGACTTGGACTTTCCATCTCACTAGTGGTTATTTCTGCATTCTAGCAGGGGGATTGCTACGGTATGCTGTGATGTCACTGTGACGGCGTATTTATTATGAAAGTCAGGATTGATTGACCTGATTCTTCACTTAAAACGTGTGATTATTTGCAGTGAAAATGGAGACGCTAAGCTGGCAAAAGATTTTCTTTCTTACCGGGGCCAAAACAAACACAAAAATGGATGCTCGCAATTTGTGCAGGAAGTACCATGTCGTATCAAACAAAATGTACATGCTCAATAACAAAGATGCTTTAGTCCCCGAGTCGTGACTCGGCGTTCTGGCTGCTTGTCTTCTAAAGTCTTCTTCTGTCCCACTGGGAGCAACGCGAGATGAAAAATGCATCGTCCGCATCCCGCGGTGGCGTTTCCCCCGTGTGATCCTGACACGACACCTCCTGCTTAGGGAGTCGAGACAGCTGACATATCTTGACCTCTTTGTGTTGAACCGCTTCCTGCTTGTGCGTGTGTGTTGGTGGATCTTTGACAGAGTGACAGCCGAGAAACGCTCCCCTTCAACTCGGAAAATGTTTCTATTGTTGAGAGGGAAAGTTGAGAAGAAACTCTGCCCGCATTTTAATGGAGGGCATCCACTGTCTGGGACTGATGTCCATTTTTGTCAACTTCGCTTGCCATGCATCCCCAAGTATCCTCCATTGGATTTAGATCAGGAGAACACAAAGGGAGGTCCAAAAGAGGGACGTTATTCCTCTGGAAGAAGTCCTTTGCCAGGCGGGCATTGTGAAGGGCAGCGTTGAAAAAGGCAGTCGTTACCACACAGACGGGGCTGTAAGTCATGAGGGATGCCCCCTGCGACATCTCCACATAGCCAGCTGCCGTTTGACGCCCCTGCACAAGCTGAAACTCCATTGTTCTGTTGAAGGAACATGGTGGCTCCACTGTGCCGTGTGGAAAACATCTGAGTCAGGATCTCCTTGTAATGACTGGAATGTTAAAAGCCATCAGGATATATATCTATGTATAGTTTTATCAGAGAATATAACTTTCTTCCACCCTTCAATGTCCCATGTTTGGTGCTCTGGTGCAAATTTAAATCGTGTCATGATGATGAGGCCTTTGACTTTCTCTCTTAGATGACATCTGATGGTTTTTGGACTGCACTCGACACCAGTAACAGCCTTGATTTGGGTCGAGTATGGTCCCATGTGTTGCCAATCAGATGCATATTAGCATTGTCCAGTGACATTTTTTGGTCTTTTTTGGTCTTTGAAAAAGTTTCAAACAACTTATTGTGTCCAAAATCAGCAGCACTTGTGCACTGCTAGAGGCCATGCTTATGCAGCTCAACAATCAAAGAAAGAAAGCTTTTTTTTTCTCGCCTTTGCCATCAAGAGATCAGGACTGTGTGAATACCGGACAATAAATGACACCTTTTAAAGGCTGTGGTCTTAACCCTTTAACTGTCTGCTCGACCGAAAAGTTTATCACATTTTGAGTATCTAAATTTCTTTGAAAGTTGTGCCTAACTGATTTATCTATCTCTGCCATCTGGTATAGGTATGAAAAGCTAAAGGAATCCACCAGATGGCACTCTGGCTGTAAATGGTTGGTCGCTCTTCACCCTCTACCAACTGTGATGTCACAAGGTAAAAATCATTCAAGATATTTCAACCTTTTTTGATAAAAATTCGAAAGGCAGGAATAGTCTTTTTACATGGTATATTGTTGATGGAGGCCTAGAACCTGGAATATGTTACTTTACAGCAGAAAATGATACATATAATACTACTTGGATTCCCTTAGACCTGAACCTCCCAGCTGCAGCTTAATTTAAGAGGGGACAGACTGATACAAAAGAGACTGGAAAGCTGTCAGCTGTTCCGTTTCTTTCTCACTGCCTTCTCAGTCAAATAGTTGACCATACATTTCCCATATTTAATGGCCGGTCGCTGAGGTTCTCTTTGGGTGTGACCAAGATGGACAGGATCAGGAATGAGTACATCAGAGGGAGAGCACATGTTATATGTTTTGAAGATAAAGTTAGAGAGGCCTGACTGAGATGGTGAATGTATTGGTAGAAGGGTAGTGAATTTTGAATTGCCAGGCAGGAGGTCTAAAGGAAGACCAGAGAGGGGGTTTATGGATGTAGTGAAAGAGGACATTAAGGTTGTTATCTTTGGGTGTGACCAGGATGGACAGGATCAGGAATGAGCACATCAGAGGAACAGCACATGTTATGGAGATAAAGTCAGAGAGGCCAGACTGAGATGGTTCGGACATGCCCAGAGGAGAGAGAGTGAAGATATTGGTAGAAGGAAGCTGGGCTTTGAACTACCAAATAGGAGGTTTAAGGTTTATGAAGGTAGTTGGTGTGAGAGAAGAGGATTCAGAAGACAGGGTTAGATGGAGCAATTTGATTCGCGGCGGCGAAGGAAAAGAAGAAGAAGAAGAGTGGGGAGTCACCCCATTTCCTGCAGAATTACTTTCCCTAAACGTATTTTTATTTTCAAATGCAGTACAGCAATAACAGGAGACACCAGCAGCATTGTTTGGTTTGTCTTGGTTTAAGAGGGGACAGACGGACAGGCAGTAATCAACACATCAGCAGCTGCGAGGAAGACAGCGTTTTCGCCAGGGAAGAAAAAGTAACTCTTCCTAGGCTGTCGTGGAAGGCGGAAAAAAAAATCCAGATAAAATGAGTCATCGGCGTCAAGGAACAGCGTGCGCAGTGTCAAAGCTGCAGCAGCTGTTAATGCACGAAGTATCGCCCACGCCGGAACCAGACTTAGCTGGGAGAACTTGACATTTCTACCAGAAATGTCATACAATGTAAGAAACGTGGTGCAGCTTTTTAGCAACCTGATCAAGAGGCTGCACCATGAGAACACCCTACAGTCCACGAGGTTGCGCTGCTGCTCTTCACTGAGTGGGGAAAAGCTAAGCTCCTTAATTGATGAGGAGGAGGTATGGAGGCGGCAGGAGGTGGACTAAAGCTGCCAAAGCAGTGGCTGCATGAGGAAAACACAGATTGCACGAAGCATGAATGAGTGAGCGTGTGATGCGACTGGGTAGGATCTTCATGCAAAAGGCCTCTCGAAACAAACCGAAAAGGCTTGTTGGATGTTTGCAAGGCCGCCACTCCCCAATCAATACATCAGGAGCTGCGCATTCACTGTCAGGCTTCAGCGTTTTGCCACAAAGATGCTGAGAGGGTGTCTAATTTTTAAATGTGGGACTAAACAAATGACACTGTGTTAAAAAATCTCTTGTATTGCTATTCGTGGAGATAGCCACGATTGTAATCACTAGCACCTCTTATTTCTGCAAAATAATGATGCTGAAAACTTTATCGCAACAATCAAAGCATTTAAAACCCTGAAGGCACCAAACATGTACTTACTGTTAATGTATGGGTCACTTTTTAATGGTAATTATATGAAATAAGGTCAGTATTTGCTTTATTATTATTTTTTTATTTGCAAATTTTCATACATGCTGACTAGGAATCGATTGGAATCGGGTTACGATGCGATGCAAATCCGATCCGAACCGATTCTGCGGCTAATGTTTGTTGATGAAGATTCTAATCTTACATTAAAGATGACAATTATATGAAAGGCGTCCTGACTGTACTTTACAGTATCTTGCAGCACAACAATACCCACGCATGCTGTGAGGCACTGGCGACAGAATAACACGTCAAATGTATTTATTGTTTAGACACATCAACATTGATGGGATCAATATTTTACACTCTATAGTTTATAATGATTTGTATACCTCTTCAATTTGCATTAGGAACATTTATGTATGAACAAGTCCCACAGATAGTGTCTTCAACACTCAAAGTAATCAAGTTACAAAGCAAAAATCCAGTTGGTCTGGCTGGTCAAGTTTTGCACCCTTCTTGAAATTAATCCAAACACGTCCCAACCTCCGGTGTTCAAACCCCCGGCCAGCTCGGTACGCGCCGAAGCAGAAAGGTTAACATAATCTCTGTTGGTCTGGCTGGTCAGGTTTTGCACCCTTCTTGAAATCAATCCAAAGGCGTTCCAAATTGTGGCGGTCAGACGTGTTTACGTCCCCACAAAGATTTATGGCTGATTAGTACCAATTCACGAGTTTTATTCCGGTGCATCTGATTGGTTGGTTTATTGTTAACATCCCTGCTGTTTAATTGGGTCCCATTGACTCCTACTATAATCGCATAATTTGACTGATTCAAAAGTGGGCAAATATCCAAATATTACATTTTTATTTTATATGAGGGTCCTTTAGAGGGCTTAACAGTATAAAGGATTGTATTAAAAACCCTCACAAATCACATTTGCACATTTTGTTGGCAAATACTTCATATTTTGTGTTGTTCTCAGTGGAAAAAATTCAGGGTTCGGCATGTAAATGAGGGGGCCCAAGGGTAAAAAGTATGACTTCTTTTTTAAGTATGCTTATAAACAAGTCCACAAAATGATCGTTGGTAGTTTTTTAGCAAATCTGAAGATCCTTAAGTGATTTATGGGAAAAAAAACGGAAAACGATTGGATTCATGATTTAAAAGGCATTTTTACGTGCACGGCTGTCGAGAGGGTTATTTAATGGATTTTAGTGGCGTCATAAAAACCAGAACTTATTCACAATTTCATCAAAGCTCAGACTAAAATAGAATAGCAATTTGGAGACTAGTAAAATTCATTTCTCCTCACTGTGCTGCAGGAGCTTACCTAACTGCCTCCACACCCGTTAGTAAAAAAGATTAACAATAAGGAAAACAGCTTTTATGTGGATGCATCGTCATAAAAAGGAATTACACGGGGACGGAATGACATTTCTCTCGCATCAGTCACATCAGTTCAGCCCTAAATGGTCCCCAAGGCTGCTTCAGGTACCGCCCACGCACACACATGAATTTAATGAACTGACAGCAGCATTGTGGGAGATGTAGGAAATCAATACGTACTGCAGAGTACTGTATATGCCGCGCATTCCTATACGTAGCTGCGCAATCTAGGCTGTGATAACAGCTTTGTTGTTGTTTTTTAAATCTTGCAGCGTTGAAGGTGTACCTAATAACGCGGCGGTGAGTGTGTAAACTGTCTGCTGTCATCCCATAATAATATCAGCAGCCCTGCTGGAAAAAATGGCCTCCCGCCAGCACCTTCCACCGCAGGGAGGTGAATCAAAGTGTGCACACGGAGGGTAGAGAGTGGTGGTCTCCAGAGACTCAAAACTGATAGAGTCAACTCCACTTGACAATCCCCCGCCTCCTGGCACACTCGCACACACACGCACACACACACACACACACACACACACACAGCAGTAGCAGTAAGTGGATTGGCTGAGCAAGATGGTAGCCTCAGCCAAGCATGATGCTAATTAAATTAAGTCCTCACATGTGAGGCGTGTGGCCCCCTACTGGTAAAAAGCAATAAAGGATTCATCTGACGATAAAGCTGACAGGTCGGTTTCTTAGTCTGACGTCGGTTTATGTGACCGTTTAGAACGAAACGGGCCTTTCGAACAACTGTCCCCCTACTTTGGCTTACCTCTTTGGCTTTTTAAGCGTCACGGAAATCCCACTAAGCACTGCCAAGCATGAAAATGGCGAAATGAATGAAAACACAAATACAAGGCATTCAGAAGACGCATTCAAAGATACGTAGTATTTTCTCTTATTATGTTAACTATATCGGTTAATACAAGTGAAAATTTGATTATAGGGGTGTTATTTCTTGTCTGGAGAGCTCTAATAATGTTAAAAACCATATTTAGAAGGTTGTAAACAGGTTTTTTGTGCTCAAACTACGGGAATTTTCTATTTAGAAATAAGGAATCCTACTTTGCGGAAATTCATTTATCATCAGTTATCAATTAACCACGGACCAGCTGACAAGTAGACGAAGCGGACCATTGCTTGCACTTTTACTTGTGACGTTCGAGACCTAGGGAGAATAAAACCAACGGCGGTTTACTGACACGTTATTCCTGCATTTTCATATTCCCCGGTTTTTGTATCATTCAGTTCTTGTTGAAAGTTCTCGGGCAAAATATGGCCAAGGTTTGCGTACGCTGTCTCAGTTTGTCCTTCAATATAAAAATGTATTTTCATGTATGTTCATATTTTTGGGTGTCTGGAACCGGTTATTTCTATTTCTATTTTTTCCAAAGGGGAAAAATGCACTTCGTTTTTGTACTTGGAGTTTTTCTCTGACTTTGTCGAACATTAGCCACAGAAGCCGAGGTACCGCTCTATATGAGACTGGAGTGGGTTTTTCGTTGCTATGGCTGTGGATTAGCAGCCGAGCTTGTCAAGGTTCCGGACTATAACCAGTGTGAGTGTGTGGGTTTGGCATCCTTGTTGCTCTCAGAAGGCTAAACACATGATTGACGCTCTGTTGAGAACATTATTCAAATAGGGCGGTGCAGAGTGGGTGTGGACTGATTACATGCCGGCATGAGTGTCTTGCAGCCCACTCCGTGCGGCTCCTTGAACATCCAAACAGGTGGTGGATCAGTGGTTAGGGTTAGCGTTCTCAGGACATGTTCAGGCTATCAAGAAGATGTTTTTACATCTCATCCGAGCAGGTTTCCTCATTTCATGCCTAAAGACTACATACCAATCAGACAGCCTTAGACTGAGAACTCGGTGCAAGATCGGGTGGATTTATCCTCTATTGGTGGAGGCATGTATCCGGGGTGTCAAATGGAGTTTGGAACCCCATTTGGGGGCCGCACTGTGGATGACTGGGTAGCATGTTGGCCTCACAGTCAGGAGATTCAGGGTCGAATCTCCATTGGGCATCTCTATGTGGAGTTTTCATGTTCTTCCCATGCGTGTGTGAGTTTTCTCCAAGTACTCCGGTTTCCTCCCACATTCTAAAAACAATCATGTTAGATTAGTTGGCAACTCTAAATTGTCCATAAGTATGAATGGGAGTGTGAATGTTTGTTTGTCTGCCCTGCGATTGACTGGCGACCAGTCCAGGGTGTACCCCGCCTCCCGCCAGAAGTCAGCTGGGATAGGCTCCAGCATCCCCGTGACCCTATTGAGGATAAGCGGTATAGAAAATGGATGGATAAATGGAGTTTGTAATAATGGTCATGGACCCACCGGAAACCAAGGTGGCTGTGCCTTGTTTATGTTTTAGAGGCTAAATGATTAAAATATTTTGGGAAGGTTGGTGTTAGGGTTAGGGGTTAGGGCTAGGTTGAAGGTTGGGGTATTTATCTATTTACCCCCGATTCGTGGAGGCATGTATTGGTGGTGTCAAATGGAGTTTGAGCTCTGCCCGCTAACAATGCTCGTTGGGGGTATCATCTTTGTGTGTGTGTTAATGGTGTGATAACCCACCTGAAACACTCATGGAAGACATTCATGTTTAGCACTTTTGGGGGGGATTGGGGATGGTTTGCCATGATGACTCAACCTCACTTCCACATGCCGTGCATTCATAGAGCAGTTTTGCAATAAGGAACTCCCACAGCTGACTTATTAGAGGCCTGGCATTTATTCTTTTAATCTTTTCCAGTCAAAAACTTCAAGGGGAGGTACGTTTTTTTTTTCATCATCAAAGTTTTATAACCATAGACAAATGGCCAATGACTTACAGTCCCTGCAAATATGTTTGGTTTGATGGTAGCCATCTTTTTCAGCCGATCTTGCTCAAATTTTACACACATGTACTTGTTCATCTCCTAAAGATGTGTGCCAAATTTAGCGATGGTTCAATTCAACCCTCTGAAGTTACAGGGGAAGGTTTTGTCAAACCAATCCGACTTATGGGGGTCAAACTGGGGTAATAATAATAACAGCGCCACCATGTGGTGCATTTGTCAGAAATATAATAACACAGGCAGAGTAGTTTGTTTCCATTTTTACCCTTTTGTTTGCATCGCTTCAGGAGATAACATGACCGTCCATGCGGACGCGTCACGTTCATTTTCTGTGGCTCAACATCGACACGGTAACAACAAAGGCGTTGTTTTCCAAGTCTTTAGAGACCTGTTTCCATTTTCAAGCCCCTGTTGTGTGGGGAAAAAAGACACAACACCGGAGTTGAAAGTTGCGTGGTGTCAAAGGGCCTGGAAGACGTTGTGTTTGATCCGCTAAGCTGTCGGACTTTGGGGAGTCCTCACTCAGCCAAAGTGCAACAGAGTCGGGCGGCGGCGGCGCAGTAAAGCCGACGCATGGCTGCACATTCTGCCCCACGCAACTTTTTCTCAAATGTCAGTTTGGATCAGCACCTTTTGGCGCCACGTAAACCTTTCTGCGGGGCGGGAAAACGCCCGCGTGACATTTGTGAGTCCTCGACAACGCTGCTGTCACGTCACGCGATCGGTTAGAGGATAACCACAACGCTTTCCCTCACGCCGCACTTTAAACCCGCTGATGTTTTTGGGAGTGCGTGTCGATGGGAGCTAGCGTATTGCGCGATTAACCTCCCACAGGCGAACGTCTGCATGATCGAAAGACGCTAAAAGTTTCTAATGTTTGTACATGGTTAGGGTGCAAAGGCGACGAGCACTTTGGTGACGGAGGCAAGGAAAAGCTCGCAAAAAAATGCACGTAAAATGCTGGATAGACAGTGACATCATACCAAGAGAAAGATCGATCCAGCCAGGACACCAATGCACGGCCCGGTATGAAACGGTAGAATGCAGGCCTACCAAGAACCCTCAAGAACCCTTGACGACCTCTACCTACTTGAGTGGTTCACAGTTATTTTTTGTCACGTGTACATTTTGTCATTTAACTCAAGACAATTTTCATGCAGTACAATTTTGACTTTTCTCTTACTGTAACAATGTGGTAATAACTAGTTCATAACAACATTTCAACCACCACACACTCAAAGACCATCGGAGATCGCAGAATTGGCCGACAAAAACAGAATTCAATGTTAACCGTGGAATCCCCCGGAAGTTGACACAGCGTGAATGAAATGCTGTTATCGGGAGTAGAAGGGTTTGTATGGGTAAGTAGTTCCTCGCCGGACGGCTCAGACGTGGCAGAATCTCATTACAAACACTAAACCGCCCTCCCTCGAACTACACGGGCCGTGTTTTACCGCTTTAATGTAATAATCAAATGGACATTTTATTCACTATTCCAAAAAGCACACACACTATGCTGAGAAAAATAAGTGCAAAATGTAAAAAACTGAATCCTACAAAATTAAAATGCAAAACCTGAAGTAGGAAAAAAATGAAATTGATTTTATGGGGTCCTATGTACACTTCCCCTTTATGACAATTATCCTGTACTGATATTTCTGCTTTCTGTATTTGATAGTAGAAATATGCACTTAATTTTCCTTCTGGACACTGGTGACCTGGAATGTCAGCCTTGGTCTATGCTGAAACCCACTAAAAGTGGTTCCCAACCCTTTTTTGCAGCTGAGAAAATGTTTTTCAGCACCCCCCTGTCCGAAAAATATGGTAATAATGAAAAGTGTTCGTGGAATCCCCGAGCCCTCCCCCGACAATGGTGGCCCCCCCCTAACGGGTGCGCCCCCCAGTTTGAAAACCACTGTACTAAAAGATTTAACAGTGTTGTCTGCCCCCAGTGTCAATTTTAAAATCAACTGAGCTGCCATTTACATGTAGTTTCACACCCCAGACTGTGGCTAAGCCTGGTTCTTCCACGACTCCAGGCTTTGGCTCAGTCACCCCCTTAGGGGAAAGTCCACAAATGACAAATGAATCTTCATATGAATCTAATACAGTCTTTGTTCTGACCTCTTTTTCTGCTACGGAACACTACTTGCCATGCCCTCAATTGCACCTTGGCCAATTCAAAGACCGCTCCTGTGGCTTGTTGTAGCGCCGTGCATCACAACTTCGCCTCCCGCTGGTGTGTTGTGTGCACCTCAGCTCGTTCAGTCCGCTCTCCATATGCTCCGTGCTCTGCTGCGAGCGTTCGTCAGACTTTCCACAGCGGTAATAAAGTCAAACTTCGGGTGTGGCATGCCCATTGTGGCGGCAAGGAAAACAAACAAGGAATATATGGGAATTTTCTCACTTCACCGCTCTCTCGGTCTAGTTTTGTCGCCATTGGAAAGCGATAGAAACTCCTCTAGCACCGCAAAATCAAACTTCGTAGGCTGGAGGCTGAGCTCAAATTTACACAACTCTTTTATTCAGCCGTCACGCTCACAGTTGTAGCATAATATGTACAATATAACTTCCTTGTGAACCGGGGCCCCGTGGCGGGTGATCTATGGTGGCCTGTGATGGACATACAAGGCACATCGCACAACAACGTTCAAGTCGGTTAACTTAGTACGCTTTTTGGAAGGTTTTTTTTCAGGGCCCAGACTAACGAACCACCACCGATGGAAGCTTTTGTGACTCGGCCGTTGTGGTGGTGGGTCCGAGTCACACTCTGGTCCTCATCCCTTCCACTTTGCTCCTCCATGAAGCGCATGGCAAATCTGGTTTTGGGCTTCATGTACTTACAATCCTTCACCCGTCTTGAAGAGTTTGAGGTCCAGGAGAGTTGAGGTCGAGCTGGGCTTCTTTCTTTTTGGATGGGTTGGTTAGTGTGTTGGTCCACTCTGAGCCTTCAGGTGGAGGTAGATGGATCAATCTAGAGCACATTCAGATCTTTTCTAATCCAAGAAGGCAGTGATTGGTTGAAGATGGCGTACCTGTGCTGATAGTCTTCACCTCCAATTTTTAACCTTTTGGGGAGATCACGTGGTTGTTTCACAGATCCATCATCGGACTTCCTCCTGTTCTTTGCTGAGTGGACTTTTCTTGTGGTGTGATCCTGCTGGACAGAGTGGGACCCTTTTGAAGACATCCTGTGCAAGGTTGAAGACTGTGTTTTGTTAATGTGAGATGTCTCCTTCTCGTATTGAATCATCATCTCATAGCAAGACTTGGCGCTGCAAGACAAGGACATAAAAACGTTAAAAGATGTTGCACCGGATCATCTGACGAAGTCAACGTACTGAGGGCTGGTGTCATGATGAGGCTTTAAGTGGCTCATGCTGATGAACTGATGCGACAGTACTTGACCGGGCGTCATCCGCTTGTACGCATCGAGGTGGAGCATTCCCTTCAGCATGTCCACAAACACCTGCTTATCATCTGCATGGACATCTTTGTCAGCAGGGTGCTTGGCATCAAAAACCCAAGGCTGGAGCTATCCAATCGAAAACAGTGGTCAAAAAAGCAAATTTGAGGTTTTTAGTCTGGTTCTTTGGACTTTGGACTTTTTTCACTGATCACTTACTTGTAGGAGGTGGGTGAGAGAGCTTGACTTGATTTTTCGGGTGTCCCGTGCTACAAATCCTGTCTCTTGTTGGTACAGTTTCACTGTCTGAAGAGATGTTGTTAGCCCAGACTTGTTAAGTTAAGTTTCTTAGTTTCAAGGAGAAACCTAGAGAGAACCTACCTTCAGTTTCCAGGAACTGGTTTTGTTCTCCCTTTGGAAAAAGTCACTAGTCTTTTCTCCAGAGGCTAAGAGGTCTTCAGGAAACTGACCCTGAGTCTCCATAATGTACTTTATCTGAAGATAAAAAATAACACCACAGAATGAGATTTTGGTACAAACGGTCAGTGGGATAATTCTAGAAACAATTTGGTTTTTACCGTTTCATATTCATTCCTGCCGGGGTAAAGTTGAGCACCAATGTACAGAAAAGCCATCACGCAGCCTACGGACCACATGTCTATTGCCTCGTTGTACGGAGCTCCCAACAAGGTCTCTGGAGACCTGCAAGAGGATGATAACTGTTGGAGAGTCCACTGTCTTCAGGTTATGGGAATGCCTCACCGGTACGGGTGGTTCTGTATGTTAGAGTTCTGTTTCATGACAGAGACGTCGTGGGCCAAGCTGAAGTCGCTCACTTTGACTCTGAACGGTTGCTGCTGATGGTTGATCAGCATGATGTTTTCTAGCTTGACGCCGGCGTGAATCATCTGAGCACGCTTCAGGTGGTCAAGAGCGCTGGCCAGCTGGAAGGTTGGTCAAGACACGTTTAAATCCTTCAGACGTGTTTCCATTTTTAAGAGTAGTCAACATACCTGCTGAATGATGGGGCGAATCTCCTTCACTTGGAGATGTTTGAATTGCCGCTCCTTCATGAAGTCGTAAAGGCTTTTGTCCAGATACTCGAACTCAAGACAAATATGTCCCATGTCACTGAAGACGCGGTTCCACAGAACCAGGTGTTTTTTTGAGTTTTCCAGCTTTTTTACTTTATGTAGTATGTCGATCTGCAGATACGAGATGATCAAATATTGTCTCAGGTATGTTTTGGAGTGAGGTTGCACCAGATGTTACTGGAGTAATGGCCTACCTCAAGGGTGCCCATTACGTCGATCGCGAACTAACCATAGATCACGACCGTGGTTTGGGTCGATTGCATAAACGTCACTTTGTCGATGTCAAACGACACGGGATTAATGTCCCCTCCTGATTCGCTGGTGCCCCGCCCCAACTAACTCGGTGGTAAAATGCCTATATACATAGCAGAAGTTGTCCGTAGACATGATTCGCGTCCTGAACTCCATTATAGAATTGCATGTTTTCTACACTTCCGTTTGTTCAATTTTTTTTTCATGATTAAATGGAAAATGTGCCAAATGCTGAAAGCCTTTCGATATGTTGACTTGACTTTGGCTGCGGTGTCTTTACCATTACCATTTTCGCTCCTTGTGTATTGGTAATGTTTGGTAGCAAATGCTAACTGACTGTTATGTATAATTATCTCTATTGGCATATTGAATTGAACTGTGCAAATATGATATCGGATACCTGTAACCTCGGTTACAGGAGTTGCAATGTGGTTTTCGTCCTGGTCGGACCAGCTCTACACCCTTGCAAGGGTAGTGGAGGGTATGTGGGAGTTTGCCCAACCGATCTACATGTGCTTTGTAAACTTGGAAAAGGCATTCGACCGTGTCCCAGTGGGGGGTGCTCCGGGAGTACCGGAGTACCGAGTAGGATTGGTGGTCCGCCACTACGTGCGATTCGGTCCTTGTACAATCGAAGCAGGAGCCTGGCTCGCATTGCCAGCAGCAAGTCCAGCTTGTTTCCGGTGAACGTTGGCCTCCGCCAAGGCTGCCCTTTGTCACCGGTTCTGTTCATAATCTTCATGGACAGAATTTCTAGGCGCAGTCAAGGTGTTGAGGGAGTCCAGCTTGGTGACTTTAGGATCTCGTCTCTGCTATTTGCAGACGATGTGGTCCTTACGGCCTCATCAGGCTGTGACCTTCAGCGTTTACTGGAGCGGTTTGCAGCTGAGTGTGAAGCTTCTGGGATGAGACTCAGCACCTCCAAATCCGAGGCCATGGTTCTCAGTCGGAAACGGATGGACTGTACCCTCCGGGTAGGAGTGAGGTTTTGCCTCAGGTGTAAGAGTTCAAGTATCTCGGGTTCTTGTTCACGAGTGAGGGAAGGTTGGAGCGTGAGGTCGACAGACTGATCGGTGCAGCATCTGCAGTAATGTGGTCGCTGTACCGGACCGTCGTGGTGAAGAGAGAGCTGAGCCGGAAGGCAAAGCTCTCTGTTTACAGATCGATCTACGTTCCCACCCTTACCTGTGGTCATGAGTTATGGATCATGACCGAAAGAATGAGATCGCGGATACAAGCGGCGGAAATGAGTTTCCTCCGTAGGGTGGCTGGACTCACCCTAAGAGATAGGGTGAGGAGCTCGGCCATCCGGGAGGAGCTCAGAGTAGAGCCGCTGCTCCTTCACATCGAGAGGAGCCAGTTCAGATGGCTCGGGCATCTAGTCCGGATGCCTCTTGGGCGCCCCCCTGGTAAGGTCTTTCGGGCATGCCCACCTGGGATAAGGCCCCGGGGAAGACCTAGGACACGCTGGAGGGACTATGTCTCACACCTGGCGTCTGGACTTCCCAACTGAGACTGCTGCCCCCGCGACCCAGACCCGGATAAGCGGAAGAAAATGGAATGGATACCTGTAAACTTTGACACTGTGAACGTGAAATACTAAGCATTAGTATTTAGCGTAGTAGTTTCACAGTTTACCAGTTAGACATATACAGTATGCGATTGATCATGTCGAATTGTAACTTGCATGCTGAAAAAGTGTGCGCACCCCTGATATACGTATATACATGTACACAAATACTCATATTTATAAATATAGTAAACATATGACACATTTATATATTTTCTCTGTTTGTAGTAGGAGGTAGATCTCTGGGACTTTTGAAAGTGGCTCACAGGCTAAAAAAGTATGAGCACTACCTACCTCAACCTTAGCCTGTTCTGCAAAGCTCCCTTGATTCCTGATCAGTTTAACCGCCACTGTTTTGTTGCTATCCATCTTGCGGCATTTGGCCACCTTGCCAAAAGTGCCGCAGCTCAGCAAAGACAGCACCTTGTAGCTGGTGGAGGCCGAGTAAAGCCTCGCTCCCGGGACTAAACGGTCCCCGAATACGCCGTAAGAGTCCATCTTTGCGTCCAACTGCACAGGTGCGTCAAAGGATCAGTAGCTTCGCCAGTGAATGAATGACGCTCAAGATGAATCAAGAAAACGTGCAGCGTTGACACCTTTTGAGGACGCGATGATGCAGCATGGCATCACAATCACATATGCACATGTAGAAATTCATGCAGGTCATGTGACTGTGATGTCACCAAGTTGCATCATCATTAAAGGGGTCAGGGAATCTGTTCAAGTTTTTTTGTCCCCCACTTGTTCATGAGGACTCTGATTTTGGACCTGAGAGATGGCCTGCTGACTTTGGTTCATCTAAGAGGTGTTTAATGTACTTTAATGCAGCACTGCTAGCAGCACTGGGGCATTCATTGATAGTTTGTAGATGAATTTGAATAAAGTCGGACGCTGAGTATCTACTGACTTCCATGGGGAAGCGTAGAGTGGGTTGTTCCACTTCACAAAACTGGACGTTCATTGGATAAATGCTGGGGATTGTCCCGCCCATGCGGCGCTTGGCCTCTCTGGGAGTCGATGAGGCGGCAAGCCGGCCCAGATGCTTGACTTCTGCATGATGATTGCAAGAGCTGAGGCGTAATCCCTTTTTGATTGACAGTGAAATGAGCGAATTGGCAATCTTGAAGTATAAAGTTTTTTATTCCGTTGTTCTAGATCAGGGGTGGAAACTTTTTGACTCGTGGGCCACATTGGGACCGTATAGGTTGATCACGGTGCAAACAAAACAAAAACACATTAGCGTCAAGTTAACGCATCACACAAATCAACTCTAAACAACAACTAAGCCCTAAACATAACACGTAACGTAAAACTATTATTTCCAAAATACCCGCAAGGCATGCCGGGTAGTTCAGCTGCAACAAGAATATGAACAATAAAACACCGGATATCAAGATTATGATAACCCCTCCTTGTTTACCTCTCTGACGCCCTCCTCAACATATTTTGCAGTCAAGCAAAAATGCGACAAAGACAGCAAAATGTCGAGAAAAATAGCACCCCGCCTCCCACCCCAGCTTGGATAGGCTCCAGCATATCCCCAAATGAGGATAGGGGGTATAGAAAATTGGATGAATGAATGAATAATACATCAGCTCAGTCTTTCAGTTGATCGGGACAGAGATAGTAATCTGCCACTGAAACCGCTCTTCTGTCGGGAGATGCTGGAGGTGGGGGCAAGAGGAGGTTGACAGCCGAGCCGTCCTCTGTGATGAACGACGACCCCCCCAAAAACACACACTCACTGCTTTAAGGAGTGCCTCTAGTGGCAGGATGATGCATCCAAAGTGTGTGCAGCTGCCAGACTTGATAGAGAAGATAGATCGATATGACTAAACCTTCTCCAAAATCCCATAAAATAACCGTGCAATAAACTGTGCAATAAACCTGCGGCTTGTTTAACATCCACACAGCTGTAAATAGTAAATAGTGTATGTAACCTTGTTTTTACGCTGCTCTTGTGCGGCTAATAAAGGCCTATTTTATCTTATTTTATAATCTGCCGCAGATCCCGAGGCTGGCAATTTTTTTTGCTTCCCTTCCTGGAATCCTGGAATGACAAGCATCCGCCACTGGTTGAGTTTGCGCTGACATATTTGAATTGGTCTCAAATTTGTAGGATCTGTATGCAGGTGTCAGCCCGATTTCCTCAGGAGTAGAAGACGAGATGAACGCGGGGAATTATGCATGGAAACATCTTGTCTCAGACTTAGTATTCCCGGGCCTGCGCTGAAGGCAGATTTCCGAGAAGGCTGCGTAACACTCAGGGAGGCTTACACACGTTGTACGTATCAATTCATGTATGCAAATCTGCAAGTGTGGCGTTCAAGGCCTAAACATCTGTTCCCCAGGAATGCCGAGGAGGCGACCGGAAGTCATTATGTCTCAATCAAGGCAAAATAGTTCCAAAAACATTGACGCCTCCCCGGCGGCAGATGATTCATCGCCAGCGGCGGCGTGACGCAATGTGTTTAATAAACGGGGTTTTATTGGTCGTGGCGTGTTTTCCATTAAAACGGGGCACCTTGCTCGCGTATGTAACTCGGCCGCGCGCCTACAAATGGGATTATCTTTTTAATGCTCGGCCGTGAAAATTACACAAATACACAAAACAGGTTGCCGCGTTCAGGTCGAGATGCGGGCGTCGTGCCGCGCGTGATCGCCAACAGGGATGGCGCCCGGCGAGGGCAGATGGCCTCGTGCACACTCAAACGTTCGCCCAAGCCAGAGCAAATACCTCTTGTTTGCCGTGTCTCTTCCAGGTGTGGAGGTGAGCAGTCATTGGATGGGACAAACCGAGCGAGAGGATGTAGGCGGCCCTTAGGAACGCCTGATTAATTTCCATGTGCAAAGTGCTGAATACTTCACAATTGACCGGCTTTGTTTGTGCACTTGCGTAGCTCAGTCTTCCTAGACAAGCCAGGCAGCAAAACCATGTGACGTTTCCCGACCAATCAGCACTAGAATGCTTAAGGATAACACAAACAGAATTAAAAATTTCTATCGTGCTTTTCTGGGTACACAGACACACTAAAAGTAATTAAAATGGTAATAATAGAGAGTAGGAAGGGTTCAAAACAGAAATGTTAGCACGGCAGCACTTTGCATGATAGCACTTTATATTAGATGTTTTGCCAGGTTCGTGGGGATAAACTGACATTTTAATGCTACCAACATGCTAACATGCTAACTGTTAACACACTACCGCCCAAGTTTAATCCTGCAAAAATGGCTAGAAATGCTAACACTAACATTTTAGTAAAGTTGTGCTAACAGTTAGCATGCAGACATCAAGCTTGACAGCTATACATATTTGTTAGTGTATAGCTGCAAAAACAGCCAAAATGCTAACATGCTAACACCTAGCATGATTGCGCTAACTGCTAGAATGCTAACACCTTGTATAGTACCCCGTTATGTTTGTTAGTTTATAGCCATGAAAAGCGCAAACATGTTAATTGTTAGCATGCTAACACCTAGCACGCTAGCGATAACTATTGAAGTATCAGTATCAATATGAATTTATAACTATAAAAATAGCACAAGTGCTATTAACCATGGTAGCATGGTAGTGCTAAGGGCCTGTTTAATATTATTCATTCATTCATTCATTTATATTCTATACCGCTTATCCTCATTAGGGTCCTGGGTATGCTGGAGCCTATCCCAGCTTTAAGTATAAAAATGCTAACATTGTAACATTAGAATTCTAACAATGATAACATACTGTTAGCACGATAGTGTTTTGTTTTTATGTTGGTTTATAGCTACAGAAATGCTAACATTAGCATTCCAGCAATGGTAACTGTTAGCATGCACATAAGTATGGATATAAGTTTATACCTACGAAAATAGCACAAATGCCATTAGCTGTTAGCATGCTAACACCTAGCATGGTAGTGCTACGGGCCCGTTTAAGGGAGTGGAGCAAACGCCAGCAAAAGGGAATAAAGCGGCGCTCGTCTCGCCCGATAAAAGCGCCTCGCCTTCCCGCTGAATATTTTAGCCACATTTTATTTTGAATCCGCCGTCTGGAAATCAGAGTGATTCGGTTCGGCCTCTCTGGGGGTGTTTTGTCGCTCATGCCTTTTTAATGGCCCGCGGCGAGCAGGCGTCGGCGGGGCGCTCGTTTGATTCCGGCAGAGGTGCTTCAGGAGCATCTCAGCGGCTCTCAGACGCATTTTGAGGTGCGCGCGGGGTCTCCTGAAATATTTGATGCTCTGCATGGCGTTATCGGCGAAATCAAAGGTTGGTTTTCGCGACAAAACTCCTCTGATGTTTTCTCCGGGGAAATTAAGACCTCCAGCTTGGGACGGATTTATGTCCAACGCTAAAACGGAAATGATTCAGCAAATGAACACGCCGAAAAGAACGAAAGAAATCATAAATACGTACATAAATACAAACAGGAAGTCGTTAATTACATAATCAATAGATAGATTTTACACAATAATAAACAGGATCTCAATGGATAAATAACCGCAAACACATTTTAAATAAAAACCAGCCAGTCGTAAATACATACAAATAAGAAATACTTGCATAAATAAATACATTTAAGAAAAGAAACAGAAATCATTAAATAGATAAAAATAAATAAATACGTGCCGTCGTTTACAAAATTAAATAACAAAATATTAAAAATTACATTGATACAAAATAAATACCCTATACGCAAAAAAGTAAACACACAAATATAAAAAAATAATAAATACATCAATAAATACATGTAAAAATAAAACAGGAAATTATTATTAAATTAAGTAAATACAAATAAATACAGTTTTTTTTAAATAAACAGAATCAGGTAATCATTAAATAATTCATAAATAAAAATAAATATAGTAGAAAGTGAAACAGCAAATTATTAAATACATAGAAATATCTATTAAGAAATGAATAGAAATAAATGGATGCATGCACTTACAACAATTACATAACTAAAAGCAAATAATTACAGTCATGCGGTGTCAAAAAAGACACCGAAAATTGTTAAGTAAACAAATAAATATTTTTTTAAATTAAACAAGTAATGGCAACAATTTCTTTACGCTGCTAATATTGCATCTAGGGTGTAGCCTACTTCTATGGTTATCATCACACTCTAGTGTGTGTATAGCACCAGTACAAAATGCTGTTTTCTAGCTGGAAACGTGACGAGGAGTCGCACATCGTGCAGCTGGGCGCCGGGAGCGTTGGTGTCACATGATGTTCGTCACATGATGTTCGTCATATCATGTTCTTCACATGATGTTTGTCACATGATGTTTGTCACATGATGTTCGTCATATCATGTTCTTCACATGATGTTTGTCACATGATGTTCTTCTCGTGATGTTCGTCACATGATGTTCGTCATATCATGTTCTTCACATGATGTTTGTCACATGATGTTCTTCTCGTGATGTTCGTCATATCATGTTCTTCACATGATGTTTGTCACATGATGTTCTTCTCGTGATGTTCGTCATATCATGTTCTTCACATGATGTTCGTCATATCATGTTCGTCACATGATGTTCGTCACATGATGTTCGTCATATCATGTTCTTCACATGATGTTTGTCACATGATGTTTGTCACATGATGTTCGTCATATCATGTTCTTCACATGATGTTTGTCACATGATGTTCTTCTCGTGATGTTCGTCACATGATGTTCGTCATATCATGTTCTTCACATGATGTTTGTCACATGATGTTCTTCTCGTGATGTTCGTCATATCATGTTCTTCACATGATGTTTGTCACATGATGTTCTTCTCGTGATGTTCGTCATATCATGTTCTTCACATGATGTTCGTCATATCATGTTCTTCACATGATGTTCGTCACATGATGTTCGTCATATCATGTTCTTCACATGATGTTCGTCACATGATGTTTGTCACATGATGTTCGTCATATCATGTTCTTCACATGATGTTTGTCACATGATGTTTGTCACATGATGTTCTTCTCGTGATGTTCGTCACATGATGTTTGTCACATGATGTTTGTCACATGATGTTTGTCACATGATGTTTGTCACATGATGTTCTTCTCGTGATGTTCGTCACATGATGTTTGTCACATGATGTTTGTCACATGATGTTTGTCACATGGTGTTCTTCCAACGGACCCTGTGGAGCTATAGAAAGAGAGAGGACGTGTCGTCTGCATTAATGTCCCGCACTGCACAATGGGAATAATTGGAAGGCGACGCAAGAGAAGTCCTGACAGCACAAAGTACGTCCCTTCTTCATTTGGAGCCCTGGAAGTGCGGCCACTAAATTTTCGCCGTGTAAATATTTTAACAGCAAAACTGTGGGAAGTCATAAAAATTGTTCTGTCACCTCGGCGCTGAATTATTAACACGCAACTACAATGGATATTTTTAGCCGGGCCACTGAAAGTTTACAATATTCATACCCTTCTCCAAAGCTGTCCGTCACGGAATAAACAAAGCCCCGCTAATTGAATGCAAAAGCGTTCAGGAGATTTGCCGACACTGCGACTCCATCCCTGCGCGTGCATAATTTAAATAATTAAAGTGGGGAACAAATAATAATAATTATAATATAATATAATATAATTGTGTTATTATATTTATATGTTACATGGATTTATTTCACAACGTATTTCAACAACTACTTAAATTATTAATTAAAATATAATATTGTGCTATAATATTGTGCTAAATTATTTTTTTTTATTAATTGATTAATGGGAAATATTACCAGAAAAATACTGTATTAATGGTTTGTATATTTCACGATTTGTTTATTTCAATTTTAATTAAAACGGGAATTGTATTTTTTTATTGTGCCAAATTTAAAGTGTAAAATATTATTTAAAATAAATAATAATATTTATTAATTTATTTCACTTGCAGTTTTTTTGTTTCATTTCATAATTTTTTTAAATATGTTTCCCCCCCCCCACCCCCCACAATAATTAATTACAATAAAAGATGTAATCTGGAATCATTTGTGTATGTATTTCAGGACCCATTTATTTATTTCACAATTTTGTTGTTTCAGTGAGTGCTTAGAGACTGACTTAAAATATGATGAAAAAGAACTAAAGTGTAAATTTCAAATAGATGTGATTATTTATTTATATCTTTCATGACCCGTTTATTTATTTCACTATTCACTCAATGAAGTGTGAAACATTACTTGAAATAAATATATGTGTTTATATATTTCATGACGGTTTTATTTATTTCCCTATTTATATTATAATTCATATTACCTGTAATAATTGTACTTATTTTTTTACACATTTCACCAATTTATTGACATATTCATTTATTTCCTATGACATTCATTCACTGTATTTCTTCATTCATCTTATTCATTTTTTATTGTTTTTTTTAAAATTTTGTGCCAAAATAGTCCTTGCACATGAATACAGTATTTAAAAAAATATTGATCCTTTGTCAGTATGTAGTGCAAGGCTTAGGGACTGTGAAAAGGCGATACTGTATAAAGTGGCAGGTAGAGCAGTAATGGTAAGTATACATTCATCTTCTGGGAGGAAGAAAGGAGTAGAAAGTGTAGTAAATATGAAGATGAATCCGTTTGTTTTGTCGATCATTTCTCTGACACGTCCATTTCTTTAATAATTGAAGAATCTGACGCTGCAAAACTATCGGCTAAGAAAAATTCTCACACTCGCTCCCATGCCTCCCTCGTGTCTTTCTCGTCTGCTTCTCAGCCGGAAAATGAAAAAACACGTCTTCAGGTTGTTGTTTTTTCAATTTCAGCGACTAAATTATGCATCGGAGCGATTCCCGTTTGAGAAGTCGCCTTGCCCACCATGTTTCTCTGTGCGGGGCAGCCACGGCCTTGCCCTATTCGACAACACGTTTCATCATTGAACGCACGCCGATGCCGCGTTCGGTTGTCGTTGTATATGTAAGATTTTTTGTTTTGTTGTTGTTTTTTCTTCACTGTATTATTATGTCCGTTCACAAAGATTTCTTACTCCCTGTAGTGGCCTCTGCTCAAATAGACGCCGTACCAAATCCCTCCATCCCGCCAAATGATCTTTGCACTGAAAATTATACAAACTCACAAAAAAATCGAACCAAAACATTTGATTTTTTTGACATAATAACAAAATAAAATAAATATACAACATGTTAATTTAAAATAAATAAATAAATAAACGGTATTAAAAATTGACCAAAAAAATCAAAACATTACATTAGTTAAAAAGAAGAAAATTAAAAATGAAATAAATGCAGGAGGGAATTAAAAAATCAGTAAATAATAAAAAACATTTTAATGGAATAAATAGAACACAAACAAAATAATGTCCCAGAGGTGTTCTATTGGGTTTAGGTCAATGGTATCACTTCCTTCATCCTCCAGGAACTGCCTGCATACTCTAGCCACATGAGGTCGGGCATTGTCGTGGACCAGGAGGAACCCAGGTCCCACTGCACCAGCGTAGGTTCTGACAATGGGTCCAAGGATTTCATCCCGATACCTATGAGCAGTCAGGGTGCCAGTATCTAACCTGTAGAGGTCTGTGCGTCCTTCCAGGGATATGCCTCCCTAGACCATCACTGACCCACCACCAAACCGGTCATGCTGAATGATGTTGCAGGCAGCATAACGTTCTCCACGGGATCTCCAGACCCCTGCACGTCTGTCGCTGATGCTCAGGTTGAACTTTCTCTCATCGGTGAAGAGCACAGGGCGCCAGTGGCGTAGTCGCCGATTCTAAGGGTCTATGGCAAATGCCAATTGAGCTCTACGGTGCTGGGCAGTGAGCACAGGGCCCACTACAGGACGTCGGGTCCCCAGGCCACCCTCCTGGAGTCTGTTTCTGATTGTTTGGTCAGAAACATTCACACCAGTGGCCTGCTGGAGGTCATTTTGTAGGGATCTGGCAGTGGTCATCCTGTTCCTCCCTGCACAAAGAAGAAGATTCCGATTCTGTTGAGGGTTTAAGGACCTTCTAAGGACCTGTACAGCTCTCCTGGAGTAACTACCTGTCTCCTGGAATCTCCCCCATGCTTTTCAGACTGTACTGGGAGTCTTGCAACGTACTTGTGAAACCTTTGTAGCGTCCAGGTACGAAAAAATCCAAGATTTAAGAAAGCATAATTAAAAAACAATAAAAACAAAATATATCCAAGAAAAAATTAAGTAAAATAAAAAGAGATTAAACATGGAAGAAAAAACAATGAAGTAAATAGAAAACCATGCACGATCCAAAATGAATAAGATTATACAAAAAAAGTCTTGTAAGTTGAGTTCTGCGATTCTTTGGATGCTTCACGTCTGTGGTTCTGTCACGTCCCATTTTCTCTCTCGGTGACGTGCACACGCTCTTTCTTCACCGTGTCCCACTGAGATATCCATCAGCCCTTGCGTACTATTTGTCCATCCGCTTTTCTCCTTGCGCGGCGTATGTGTGTGTGTTTTCAGCAGCATCGTCTCCTAGATGACTTTATCTGGAGACACGAGTGCGGCTTTAATATCGACGGGAGCGGCCTCGGGGTCGCCCGCTTAATAGGTTGTGACACCTCGGCCACCGGCTTGATTGATCAGGGTGCGGATAGACGAAGGCTGCACCGAAGGAAAGCCCTGTTACAGCCTGACAGAGGAGAATGCTTGTGGAGATCCATCACCCTCTGGGGGCGTCTTTGTGTGTGTAAAATGGAAATGCGCTGAGCGCCGCGCTTCCCGCAAGGTGAGGCTGCTGCGCCTGCTGGACAAGCATGCATATGCAATGCGGGTGTTCATATGTCGCCTGTACCCCGCGGGGAACATCGCTCCCGGCTACCTCTCGGTGTCTGCGTGCGCGGCAGATGGATTCCCAATGTGCGCTGCGGCTAAGCTCATGTAGGCCATATTGTACGTCTTTCTTCTACGTCAGCCTTCAGCGAGACGGTGTTACCCCGTTATGTACCCAATCCCGGTGTGGTAATAAAGACACTGGTGAAAGTAATAACGGTCCAACGAGACTAACTGTTATTTGTATCTTTGTATTGCTACATGGCAAACAAGTTACCAGTAGGTGCAGTAGATTCTCAGAAAACAAACATTCCTGATATGCACGCTCTTAAGGCTGTGCAATTGGGCCATTAGTTTAAAGGGGCAAAAACAGCTGTGGATTTAAGGATGTAAGGATATTTAAGGGGGAAAACAGCACTTCTTGAGCATGCGTTTCTTTTTGAAAGCCTGAGGAAAATGGGCCGTTCAAGACATTGCTGTTAAAAAGTTGATTGGAGAGGGGGAAACTTATGAAGAGGTGCAAAAATGTTCAGCTAAAATGATCTGAATGGCAACGGCTCAGCTCCAGGATGATCAGTGACAGTCTGGCGTTACCTGTAAGTACTGTGACAGTTAGAAGACGTCTGTGTGACGCTAATCTATTTACAAGAATCCCCCGCGGTGTTCCTCTGTCAAAAAAAAGCCATGTGCAAGTTTGCCATGTAGCAAATAAAAAAAATTATTAACAGATTAATCTGGTTAATCACATTGGACTGCTATTATTTTGAACTCTACCTTAACTAGAGAGAGAAAATGTATAGGACTAAAAGTTAGTCGCATGCATAACCTGAGTACCGGTCAAAATAGCTGCGTAGCGAACACACAGTTCATGCATTACGTTCAGTTAGCATTTGCTAGCAAACATTACAGACGTGCACGAAATGAAGAACAATGCGGCTGAAGTCAAGGCAACATATTCAAAATGGCGGCATTTTCCGAGTCATCGTGACAAAGTCGTTTGAGTGTAGAAAACTTCAGGACGTACAGCAAAGCCGTCACCTACACACATTATACTCTAGGTATCGGGATCTCGATACTGTACTAGATGAGAAGAGCAACTGATACCATATACTGCGATATTTTGTATCCAAGGTACTTTAGGCAATACTATACTACCATAATATGTGTCATATAGTATCTGCTGATACTGGATCATTAAGGACAATGATATGATACATAGTGATATCATTATACGGGTACTTCTTTGGTTGGATACCATTCGATATATATGT
Source organism: Oostethus manadensis (assembly GCA_024372805.1). Classification (NCBI taxonomy): domain Eukaryota; kingdom Metazoa; phylum Chordata; class Actinopteri; order Syngnathiformes; family Syngnathidae; genus Oostethus; species Oostethus manadensis. Next base: position 144,110 of record QODF01000255.1, on the reverse strand, counting down.
ATGATTTTTTCTGTGCCAGTAGATATCTGATGCTGGCATATCAATACCGTATCGTAACAAATAATCATATGATGTATTTCAATATTGATATTTTTGTACCGCCACATTTTGCACCCACGATACCTTAAGCCTTTTTGATTTGATATCATTTTTCATTCGTAGGGTTCTTGCTTTTTTCCGTGCATGCAGTCGAAATATCAATACCGTATCCTAAAAAATAATGATATCATGCATTGGAGTATTGATGCATTGCAATATTAATATTTTGTACTACCACATTTTGCACCCGAGCATCTTTGATTGGATATCATTCAACATCAGTACGGTTCTTTTTTGCCATACATAGAGCAGATACCTGATACTGAAATATTGATAGTGTAGTGTAACAAATACTGATACAATACATTGCGATATTAATATTTTTTACCAAACCATTTTGCACCTGGGCTTCTTTAAGGCTCTTTGAATCGATACCGTTCCGATCACCACGGTTTGTGCCATTGATGTCAGTAGATCCCTGATTCTGGTGTATTGATACTGTATTGTGAGAGATAATTACATGATCCATTGTGATATCAGTATTTTCCATTACCACATTTCGTACCTCGTCAAATTTGTAATCTACTACTTGAAGCCTCTGATTGGATATCATTCATCATCAGAATGGGTCTTGCTTTGCCATGCGTACAGTCGATATCTGATACTGTATCATAAGATACGGTGATGCTACACATTCTGATATCAATATTTTGTACTACCTAAGAGGAACCCTTGCATAATGTGGATGGCCGAGGCCCCTCAAAGTTGCGTTCTTGGACTAAGCAAGGATTGCAAACATAACGTTGCACTATCGCTGCGGCTTGCATCTGGTTTGGCGTGCAAAAACACCCGGCCAACATGGAAAAGGTTCCTCATAACAAAGCCCTGACATCTCAACGCAATCTGCGGGAGGGAACTGCTCAACTCGGGCGCGCTGCTTGCACGGCGAGCTGCCGACCAACATCAATGCCTCGACATGCCGCCCGATCAATAAATAATGAGAGCTCTGCTTAGCGCCCATCGTGAGCTGCTGCGGAGCACGCGGGGACGCAGCTGCTGCCGCTGTTAGCTAACGAGGCGCCAGCTGATGAAAACATACCGTGCATGGTGTGTTTTTAATGCTATTCTATTCAATGTTTAGATATCAATACATTTGTTTCAGTTACTTTCAGTGCTCCCGCCATCCTGCCCATCAATTCAGAGAAAACAGCTTTGTACGAAAGAAAAAAAAAAGCAGGCTTCGCTACACATCCTTAAAAAGTTATTTTCATAAAAATTGCATTGATATTTTATTTTTTTTTATTTTTTTTTTTTATTTTTCCGTATGGGCATGATGACAGCTTTGTAAAAAAAGAGAGAGAAAAAACAAAAGCAGGCTTCGCTACACATCTTTAAAAGGTTAATCTCATGAAAATTGCATTGATTAAAATTTTTTTTTTTTAATTAACTGATTCAATTTTCTGTTTGGGCATGATGGCAGCTATGTAAAAAAAAGCAGGCTTCACTACACATCTTACAAAAGTTTAGCTCATGACAATTGTTTGATTTTTTAATTCAGTGATTCAATTTTCCATATGGGCAGGATGACGGCTGTGTAAAAAAAAAGCAGGCTTTGCTACACATGTTGAAAAGTTAATCTTGTGAAAATTGCATTAATTTGTTTTGAATTTTTTTCAGTGATTCAATTTTTTGTATATATGTAAAAAAAATTTAAAAGAGCAGGCTTTGCTACACATCTTAAAAAAGTTAATCTCATGAAAATTGCATTGATAAAAAGCTAATATCCTGAAACTTGGCCAAGATTTGTTTTTTTAATTATTTGTTTAATTCAATGATTACATTTTCTATGTGGGCAAGAAGACGTACTCCAGCACAACACTTTGTGGAGAACAGCGATGTAAACAAAGAGCTGGCTTTGCTACACATTTTTAAAAAATCTAATCTTATTAAACTTGGCTAGATTCGATTTTTTTTTATTTGTTAAATTCAGTGATTCAATTTTCCTTTTTTCACATGAACAAGATACCTCCTCTCCAACTTTGTAAAAAAAAAAAAAAAGAACAGGTTTTACTACACATCTTTAAAAAAGTTAATTTTTAAAAAAGACAACTTAAACTGAAGACAACTTTTTTAAATCAGGCTTTGCTACACATCTTTAAAGGAGTTAACTGGATAAAACGTGGCCAGGATTTGATTTTTATTATTTTTTTAATCACATGACGGAACACTGAAGAAAAACCAGGCTTCGCTACACATTAAAAAATTAATTGCATGAAACTTGGCCAAGATTTTTTGATTAATTTAATGATTAAATTTTCCACAGCCATGATGACCCACCACTAGCACACCATTTTACTTTAGACAACTTTGCAGAACAAATGAACAAAAAAGGCTTCGCTACACATCTTTAAAAGGTAAATTGCGTGACACTTTATTACTTATTATTATTTTGCTACACATCCTAAAATCAGTCAGTCAGCGGGGGTGGTAAATTTGCCAAATTTGCAATGGTATCATTTAATAGCTGCTACGTTATAAACTACACTACCCATAAAACACCACCAGGTGACAGCATTGGAGTCTCTGCACGGCTAAAAAGCAGCCAGCCTGCCAAGAGACTCTAGCAGTGCGCTTGACTGTGGAAATGACTTATTGACGTAACCCCCCTTCCCCCCCCCCAGGAGAGATGCTATCATTCCACCAGTCAGCCTCAGCACCTTCCTGTAATCAAGAGTCCTTATGGGCCATTAGCTCAGCCGGCGATGGTTAAACAAAATGAATCTTTTTCTCCCGCGTGAGCCATCATCCTACCACGGGCCGGCCGTGTCTCTGCCCTCCCCTTGCCGGAATAGCCAATGTGCTCAGATAATAATGACAGAAGGTAGGACGAGGAGTGACCTGGATGTGCCCTCCGGAGTACGCTACAGAATGAATGAGATAACTGCGTGTTGCGATCATGGCTGCACGAGTGCGAATGAATGAGGCGCATCAGTTTTTTAATTTCATGCAGCATATCATGCATTGTCTTCCTTCAAACACACTTTGTTCCTCCGTCCTGGCGGCTGGAATTGTCAATAGCGACACAACTAGCGACTTTTCATTGTCTTTTGGAGGAACAGTCATGTCTTGCCTTCAGTCGGGCGTGGTTCAGATTAAGCATAAGGCTTTTTTCTCATGCGGTACAATGTACGGTGAAATTTGGGTTCTCCATTACAGGGTGACCAAAAGTCAGGTTTGTGAAGGACATGTCTTGTTTTCACAACCCGGTCCTAGACAGCCTGTTTCTCACTTCTTGCTTTAATTGAATTTAATTTATTCGCATTTAATTGCATATAATTTTTTTTTTTTAAGAAAAACTTTTTTTTTAGGAGATGAAAATTTCCTGAAAATGTTCTGGTTTTCATTGTTTTTCACTTCATACAATACCGCCAATTTCTTTGTTATTAGCATATTCTTCTCTTGCTTCTGGCTGATGCTTGCCTCTTTAGGACAGCTAAACAAAATTAGCTTTCCCTCACACCCGAACAAACATTTCATCCATGTGCTAAAAACCCGGTGAAAGTCTGGACAACAGAAAGAAGCAGAGCGGCGGGAGGGCGGGCCTACAACGTGTACCTAGGCATGCCCATATAAGGAAGTCCGGGTTGTGTGATGTCAGCGGAACGCAGTAAAAAAAAAAAAAAAAAGGTCACCCTACATTTATGCCATCCTCTTGAGGAGCAGCGGGCAGCCATCGGAGGTGCCCCCGGGGGCCGGATCGAGGTCAAAGAAGCTGGTAAGAGTCACGGTCTGGGGCTGCACGAATGCTGCCAGCGCGCCAAAATGGGAGGGTTGCAAAAACGAATCCTCCAAAGCAATTGCAGCGCTCTTAATTTGCACGACGGGTCACGCGTGCTTACAATCCGAGTTGCGACGTACATCGCATCTTTCGCTGCGCTAGTTATCCATTCCAGCCCGTCCTGCGACGTAACGAGACGCACCATTCGTTTATTGCTCAGCCAGCATCGCGAATAATCTGGAACGAGTCACGTGCCGCGGCGGGGTGTTTGTATACGTCGAGTCGTGGGAGTGATGAGAGCGGAGGTTGCAAGCGCAGTCGTCGCTAAACTCCTCCGCTGGAAGTGGCAGATCAAATACTGCACTCGTGCGTCATCTCCGGTGCGTTCATTAATTGCATGCGTGACATTTGTGGCAGAAATGCCAGCTCGGGTGAAAAAAGAAGCAAAAAAACAAACCAGGACAACAGCGCGCCGCGGCCCGTTGCCATGGCGATCTATTCGGCCGCTTTTCAAGAGGCAGCCCGGCTTCCTCTCGTCGCCGTCGTTCCTTCCGGCCTCGCGCCGGATTACATAATCTGCCCGCCGACGTCGCTTTTTTTTCTCACTTGCAAATGAATGCATGCATGAACATCCCCCGCCCCTTCCCTCTCCTCCTCTCTTCCCTTCCTCCCTCCCTCCCTCCACATGGGGAGCTGTGTTGGACACTGTTGCCATGACAACACCGGCAGGGGATAACTGTCTTGCTGCCTCCCAGCCACGATCTTCCTTTTTTGCTTCGAGCGCCCGTCTTTTGTTTCATGATGTGAAAACTGTTTTCACAGCAGCGCTCCTGTCATGTAGAGGATCTTTGATTAGCGTTCCTAGAGTCGGTCCTCAAAAAAAGTAATGCTACTGTCATTATAGAGGATCTTTGATTAGCGTTTTTTTTACAGTAGCTTCTCAAAAAGAGCATTGCCCCTGTCAAGTAAAGGATCTTTGACTATTGTTATTACAGAGAATCTTTGACTGACATTTTTACTGTAGATCCTTAAAAACAGCAGTGCTCCTGTCATTATAGAGGATCTTTGATTTGTTTTTTTTACAGTAGGTTCTCAAAAACAACAGTGCTCCTGTCGTATAGAGGATCTTTGACTGATGTTTTTACAGGAGGTCTTTTAAAAGACTAGCACTCCTGTCATATTGAGGATCTTTGATTAACATTCCTACAATCGGTCCTCAAAAACAGCAGTGCTCCTTTCATATAGAGAATCTTTGACTGAAGGTCCTTAAAAACAGCAGTGCTCCTGTCTTATAGAGGACCTTTGATTAACGTTCCTGCAATCGGTCCTCAAAACAGCAGTGCTCCTGTCATTGTAGAGAATCTTTGATTTGTGTTTTTACAGTAGGTCCTCAAAAACATCAGTGCTCCTGTCATATAGAGAATCTTTGACTAACATTTTACTGTAGGTCCTTGACAACAACAGTGCTCCTGTCATGTAGGTGAGCATTTTTTCCATCATGTACTCCAAAACAGCAGTCCTCCTGTCATATAGAGAATCTTTGACTAACATTTTACTGTAGGTCCTTAAAAACCTTAATGATGTTTTGCCAGTAATATGTGTCCATAGATGGTGGTGGTGGTAGTGGGATGTTTTGCTGCTCCAGGACCTGGAAGACTTGCTGTGATAAATGGACCCACGGATTCTGCAGTCTACCATAAAATCCTGAGGGAGAATGTCCGGCCATCTGTTGGTGACCTCAAGCTGAAACCAACTTGGGTTCTGCAGCATGATAATGATCCAAAACACACCAGGACGTCCACCAAAATGAAGACCTAATATGTTAATAATAATAATAATAATAATAGTAATATTGAATTTGATGACACATGAGGGAGGTTTCCTGGTCTGCTAGCTAATGATGTTATTGGAAGTCAGTAAACAGCGTTGGCGTCTGACAAACCACAACAGCTGTTTGGGGCGTGCCCCAGCAAGATGCCATCTGTGCAAAAAGCCTAAGAAGTCTTTCATTTTTCCGGATATTCGTGTTCCTTTTCAAGGCAAATATTTTAAAGTGTTGTTTTACGTTGTCTCTTGGTCTAAGAAGGTGAAATGAAAGCGGGAAGGAGGCATGTGAGGCGTTAACGGGAGGAAATAGAAGAGGTGAAGGCGCCACCTGCCTTCACGTGTGTCGCTGCCAAAAGAGGGCGGTGGGGAGGGATGGGGACCTTTCGTCTGGAGAAGATGGAGTTTTCATGTCCGCTGATTAAATCTTTCTTCTCGTCGCCTAACCCGATCATTTATGTCGCCTCTGCAGATTGTGCCGCGTTTGAAGGGTTTAGGTTTAGGGTTTTCGGGGTAAGGGGTTAGGGTTAGGTTTAGTTTTAGAGTTTAGGGTTAGGTGTTAGGGTTTAGGGTTAGGTGTTAGGGTTAGGGTTAGGATTAGGGTTGGGGTTAGGTGTTAGGGGTTAGGGTTAGGTTTAGGGTTAGGGTTAGGATTATGGTTGGGGTTAGGTGTTAGGGTTTAGGGTTAGGTTTAGGGTTATGGTTAGGATTAGGGTTGGGGTTAGGTGTTAGGGTTAGGTTTAGGGTTAGGGTTAGGATTATGGTTGGGGTTAGGTGTTAGGGTTTAGGGTTAGGTTTAGGGTTATGGTTAGGATTAGGGTTGGGGTTAGGTGTTAGGGTTAGGTTTAGGGTTAGGGTTAGGATTATGGTTGGGGTTAGGTGTTAGGGTTTAGGGTTAGGTTTAGGGTTATGGTTAGGATTAGGGTTGGGGTTAGGTGTTAGGGTTTAGCGTTATGGTTAAGGTTAGGGTTGGGGTTAGGTGTTAGGGTTTAGGGTTTAGGGTTAGGTTTAGGGTTATGATTAGGGTTGGGGTTAGGTGTTAGGGTTTAGGGTTTAGGGTTAGGTTTAGGGTTAGGGTTAGGATTAGGGTTGGTGTTAGGTGTTAGGGTTTAGGGTTAGGGTTTAGGATTCAGGGTTGGGTTCAGTTTAGGGTTGTGACGTTGACTATCAGATTAAAGTTTCATTACGCTGCCTCTCTGGTGTTCCCGTCATATAGACGATCTTTGACTGATGTTCGTACAGGATGCCCTTAAACACACCAGTGTTTCTGTTTGAGAGAGGATCTTTGACTGGCATTTTTGCAGTAGATCCTAGAAAACAGCTAGCTGTGCTCCTGTCATAGAGAGGATCTTTGACTTGTGTTTTCACAAGTAGGTTCTTAGAAACAGCTGGCTGTGTTCCGGTCATTTAGAGGATCTTTGACTAGCGTATTTAAAGTCGACCCTTCAAAAACAGCTGTGATCCTGTTACATAGAGGATCTTTGACAAGTTTTTTTTCATTAGGCCCTCAACAACAGCAGTGCTCCTGTTGTATAGAGGATCTTTGACTATTGTTATTACAGTATGTCTGTAAAAGCAGCAATATTCCTGTCATATCCTGTTGTATGGAGGATCTTTGACTTTTTTGACATTTTTACAGTATGTTTTCAAAAATAGCAGTGCTTCTGTCTTGTAGAGGATCTTTGACGAGCGATTTACAGTTGGTCCTTTCAAACATCAGGGTTCTTGTCACATAAAGCCTCTTTGATTTGGGTTTTTATAGTCCTTAAAAGCAGCTGTGCTCCTGTCAAATAAAAGATCTTTGAGGAACTTTTTTTTATTAGGTCCTCAAAAACAGCAGCGCTCCTGTCATATAGAAGATTTTTGACTAGCAATTTCACTGTAGGTCTTTAAAAAGGATAGGATTTTAGGATTTTTGATTAGCGTTTCTACAGTCAGTCCTTAAAAACAGCAGTGCTCCTGTCATATAAAGGATCTTTGATTAGCGTTTTTAAAGTAGGTGCTCATAAACAGCAGGGCTCCTGTCATATAAAGGATCTTTGATTAGCGTTTTTAAAGTAGGTGCTCATAAACAGCAGGGTTCTGTCATTTAGAGGATCTTTGACGAGTGGCCCCAGTGCAAACGGCCCCCGGGCCACACTTTGGACACCCCTGGACCAGTGGCATCATTAAAAGTCACTTCGGCATGTTTGATGGTGTTAAGACACGTATGACACAAATGAGCAAGAGCCGCTGAGCGCTAACAAGAGATCAGCCACTTTTTATTTAGAAAGAGTCCCAAAAATAAACAAGTTAGCACACATTCCATATACAAAATGTCAGTGAGAAGAGCCTGAATTACGCCATGAAACTTTGAAGCAACTACAGCATATGCACCTATCGTCGGAATACAAAAGAACAACAGCCAGAGTAATAGTACAGATTTTTACCACCCCACAGGGGGCGCTCTTTACAGCTCATAAAAGAGTGTCCTATGATGAGAAGTGCTTGTCTGCAATGTGTCAATCGCGGTAACCCCGCCCTCAAAAAGAACCAATCAGTAGTGTTGACACTATCATGGAAAGGGGAGGGGCCTATACGTTGGTTTTTTTTTGTCACATTCTCTCATTTTTCTAGAAAATATATGTATATATGTATATACCGTATATATATATGTCTAACATTATGTCTGTTTTATTTTCCCCAAATTCAAAACACCTCACGACTCGTACATTAAAGTGTAAACGCGATGATTTGGCGGTAGTGGAAATAAAACCTCGCCGCATGCAAACTGGTGCTGTTTCCTCTTCAGGTGGATGCAAAAGTACATGGAAACGGAACAAAAGCCCGAATAAAACAAAGAGGGTGGGAATAAAAAGGCTATTGTGTCATTGCCAGCAACTGTACATTTAGTTACAAAAAGTCATTTACATTCACTGAAAGGACAGTGATCGATTCCGCTATGAAGACTCCGCCGGCACTAAGAATTTGTTTGGCACCCTTCACGTATTTGGCAAGCGGACGCCCCCCCCCTCCACCATTTAGTTGTTTTGCATTCACGGCGTGTAAACAGGTTCACTTCCCGTCCCAGCCAGGGCCTCGGCGCAAACGAACAAACAACGGAAGCCAAAAAAACATCAGCAAACCAAGGAAAATGTCAAAGGACCGACTCCAAACGCGGAGCACATATCGAGAGTAAAATATACAGGAAATATGAGACCATAGAAGCTGTTTTGTATTTTTTTCCTCTCTTCTTTGAACCCACCAGCACGTAAGCGAGATTCTTTTAAAAGCTATTTTGTGAAAATACATAAAAATATTTTTTTTTGGTATTAAATAAACATTTTCTGTCATTTTCTTAAAAAAAAGGACTATTTCACATTTTAATGCGGATGTGCTTCCTGTTTGGGAGGTGACATACACACACGCACACACCGAAGCAGCTGTCAATCAAGTCCCCGCACACACACACACACACACACACACACACACACAGAAATGATAACTTCCTGGTTAGCAAGAATGGCCTAGAGAATAAAAGTCTGTGATGGACGACACGCCCTTTGGGTGGGGAATAAGTGGCAGAAGAAAAGGAAAAACGGAGCAAGCCAATAAAGAAAAGGCGGAGACAGACTAGAAGCGCTCGTTTGAAACCATTTTAAGGCACTCTGAAGTTTCTCACGGATCAGGACAGATCTGTCAGGCTGACGTTGAGTCCCATGTCGGGTCTCACGTAAGGGACGGCGTGGATGGCTTTAGGAAACTCTGGCGTCATCACCCGACCGTTCTCCCCGGTGCTCCCGGTGACCGAAAGTCTCGCTTTGTTCCTCATGGCGTCCCCGAAGGTCATCTGCGGACGGACAAGGCGGAACGTTAGGCCGGCCTTACCCCGCATCCGCAAGCGTGAAAGAGAATATTTATATATGGATAAAGATGGATGAGGATGGCGGGATGGGAACTCAAGGTGACACGGCATGTCTGGCAGTGACGGCGTGTGAAGCGGCGTACGGCAAGCGTTGCCGCTGGGATGTACGCCATGGTACTAAGAGAGAGGCAGCATCAAACGTGGCCATCAACAGTCATACATGAACATGGGACCAAAAACGCCACGGGAACTTAAATGGGACACACAAGGTACCGAGGAGTGTCGACGCCACCGCTGGAGAGAAAAAACAACGAGGGCGAGGATCGAAGATGGGGAGCGGTCGTTTGGAGCTACTAATGAATCAACAAACAGGAAGAAAACACTCAAACTCGAAAACAATTCAAACTCAACCGACTATGCATGTTATGATGCAGTACTGAGGCCACATGGGAAAAAAATCGGACCTTAGAGAATAAAGGTGTAAATTGACCAGAACAATGTTGGACCGTTCGCAGGAAAAAATGTATGGCAAAAAGTTGTCAATTTAAGAGAATAAAGTCATTAAATTATGACAAAAAAAGTTGTACCTTTACGAGTATGAAGATGCATATTTAATGTAAAGAAAATTGTAATATTACACTAACAATGTCACATATTTTCAAGAATGAAGTAAAAAATTATGACAAAAAAGTTGAATATTTACAGGAGTAAAGTTGTAAATTTACAAGATTTAGATCATAAATTTACGAGAATAAAGTTTTACACTTACGGTAATAAAGTCGTAAATTTAAGAAAATAAAATCATAACTTTTTTACAAAAAAGTCATACATTTCCGAGAATAAATAATAAATTTAAGAGAAATTTTTTTAAATGAATACATTTAAATAAATCTCTTAAAGAAATCAAATTTTTAATGAAATACATTTAAATAAATACATTTTTATTAAATACAAATTCAAGAGAAAAAAAATCTTACTTTTATGAGAAAAAAAGCTGTACTATTACAGGAATAAAATCCTAAATGTACGACTTTTTAAAAAAAGTCGTACTATTTATTCAGAGAAAAAAAGTCTTAAAATTGCGAGCTTTAAATTCGTAATTTTATGAGGAAAAAAAATCATAATATCCAGAGAAAAAAAATCACAAAATTACGACTTTAAATCTTGTAATTCTCAAGATAAAAAGTCTTAAAATTATGAGATTTAAAGTCTGAATTTTTTTACGACTTTTTCTCGGAATATTTTTTTTAGACCTAAATATTTTTTTAGACCTTTTTTGTCATGAAATTACAAATTTAAATCTTTAAATAAATAAAATTATGACTTTTTTTCTAATGTCGAAATCTTACATTTTTTTATGTGCCCCTAATACGCTGGCGTAGAAATTACAATTCAATGCTATTAAAAATTTGCTTTTCTCATCATGAGACTATTCTCAAAATTACAATTTTGTTTAATGAGACTATCACATAACTCTCATAATACTTTGTTACGTTTTTTTTCCACCAAATTACGAATGAAAATTACAAATCTTGTAATATTTAAAAATATTTGTTGTAAAATTATGATTGAAGAGTATAAAAAATATATTTTGCATCATGAAAAGAACAGAAAATAAATGTTTATGTTAAAATTGCAGGAGTTTATTTTACTATGTTTATTCTACTTGTAATATTTTCACAGATATTTTTGTAAAATTGCCAGTAAATACTATTTCAAAAATGGCTTTTTTCCGTTTTCTTCCCACTTAATTCTTGTAATATTTAACTTTATACTCATTTTGTAAAATTATGATTGATCCGTATTTCTTTACATCACAAAATCTTTTTGAAATATTTAAACATGTTTTTTGTCAAATTATTTTTGAAGAAAAGTATATTATTTTGCATCATGAAATGAACAGTATAAAATGTTTACATCATGAAGTTATAACTATATTCTTTTTGTAATATTTTCACACATATTTTTGTAAAACATTTTCTAAATACCTTTCTTTCCCAAACAAAAAACAACATAAATTCCATTCATTAAAGTACGATTTTTTTGTCATGAAATTAATTCTGATAATGTTATATCTTTATTCTCATTTTTCTCATAAAACTATTCTTGTAATATTTCAAATCTATTAACAAAACATTTGTATTGTTATTAAAATTACAGTTTAGTGTTATAAATCTTAGAATGACTTCTATCCTCACAACTATGACTTTTTCCCCTCAGTAAATTATGACCGCATTCTCATACTATTGTAATTTTTTTGTAAAATTATGATTGAAGAGTATACAAATATTTTTTGCATCATAAAAAGAACAGTACAAAATGTTTACATCATAAACTCTTCATACTCTTCTACTCATAAATCTTATGACTTTATTCTTCTTTTCACACAAGTTTTTCACAAATATTTTTGTAAAATTGTCACTGAATACTATTTCAAAAATAGCCTTATTCCCATCATGAAATTATTATATATAAAAAAATTCCACCATAAAATTACTTTAAAATATTATTCTTAAACTATAAACTATTCTTAAAATTACAACTTTTTTTGTCATTAAATTAATCATAAAGTTATGACTTTATTCTTAATGTAATATTTTCACACATATTTTTTGTAAAATTACCAGTGAACGCTATTAAAACATTGCTTTTTCCCCCATCATGAACTTATTATATTAAAAAAAACATTTAAATTCCACTATACAATTATAACTATTTTTACAATTATGACTTTTTTCTCATGAAATGGTCCAACCTTTTTCTGATACATTTGGACTTTATCCTTGGAATATGAAACCCTTTCCAATAAAATGAGGCTTTTTTGCTTGTTATTGTGGCATTTTTTTGTTTTTTCTGCAGATTGTGGGCCTGACACTCCTCGGCCCAAAGACGGTGGTTATGTTTGAACAAAAAGAGGTGTGGCTGGTGCGTCTTTCTCTCAGTAAATCATAAATCATCAGTACATACGATCCTTTGGCCAACCTCGTCATTCACTAACACTGAAGGATGGAAGGGATGGAGCCAAAAAAGCGTGCAGTTTGGGGGAATTTATGAAAACCTCGTTCCCTACCCCCTAAATTTTTACACTTTCGATCCCATATACGTTGTAACCTTCCTTATAAGTTGCAAAATTCTGTGAATTCTGCGAGGAAGTTGGGTTAATATTCTGTGCATTCTTTGCCACCTTCATTCGTTTGGCCTCGGCTCGGGACTTGTAACAGAACTCGATCAAGGCCACCAGCATGGCCAAGCCGAGCCCTCCGACCAGAATGTAGAAGACCCCAGCCACGTTGCTCAGGCTGAGGGCGCTCGTCTTCTCCTGCGGGGACGCACACGACACAGCCGTCAGAGGGGGGGGGGGGGGGGATTAACGGGAGGGACACGGGCGACAACCACCGGTGTTTAAAAAAAAAAACACACACACACACACACAGAACAGCACACAAACAACGCAACACTACATTTTCATCATTTACTGTATTAAAAAAAAACATTCAATAACAATAATAAGACAGGAATAACGAGACAGAAATGTGATTGGTCACTTGGGGGTAGCTTTAAAGCAGTACAGTGGAACCCGTTCATGTCGGCGCCGCTAACCCAAACCACACATCCCACATGTACCCCGTTTTTCCCCTTTTGTGTATGTTTCCATTTAGATTCTTACATTCTTAGTATGAATTAAGGTTTCTTACACGCTCCAATCGTTCTCATCTGATCTAAAAATAAATAAATACAGGTCAGTCCCGACGTGTTTTGCTTGTTAAAAAAAATATTTTTATTTTTTTTATTATTGCTTTATGTTCTGTCTTGTGTATTTTGTGTGGCTCGAAAAATAAACAAAACAAAACAAAAAACGGACTTATTTGGCACTGAACAGGAAGTCAGCTCGTGCATGTTGGAATGCTGGGTAAGTGGACACCGGTAAAGACAAAGTGAACCGTGTTGACATAAACGCACCAAAATTTGAGACTTTTCAATGAACAGAACCAAGGCAAGTTGTCAACATAAGCGGGTTCCCCTGTGGTGGTAGTAGTAGTAGTATTGGGGGTTGAGGTTAGTACTGTAGCCAAAATGGAATGCAAGAGCAGCCTCTATTCTATGTGTCGTGGATCTACTTAGCTGGGATATATATATGTTTTTTTGGATCGGGGGGGGGGGCGTTTCTGTGCAAGGACCATTTACATGGGTTGCCCATGACAACGGGCCAAGCCATTCCAAACTTGTAGACAGAGAGACAAAGAAGGGGGAGACAAACTGGTCCAAAAACAACCGGGGAGTTACACAGACAGTCGGGAAATAACGGAGCCGTTCGCGCTTTCATTTGGGAAGGACGTCCGACGGCTCAATTCCCGAGGGTTTGCAACTAGCGTGATAGCAAAGCAAAGGAAAAGGAAGGGAAGCTACGACGTTACCACTAAACAATCAACGCTATGGTAGTGTTGTCGTTTTTTTAACACAAAAAATGGACTGTCGACCGATTAATGATGAATCCATTTAGGGTTCATCTGTATTTTGAAGACAAAGCTGAAGCACAAATCCAAACCTTTTCCAGCAGAGCCCACTTTGGTGTTTTGCAGAAATGTGCTAAAAAGTTCTGAATACTCCATCTCAGCTTTGAGACA
>QODF01000255.1:0-125000 GCA_024372805.1 Oostethus manadensis | reverse complement strand
TGTCGCAGGGCTTCCTCTGCTCTATGTACTCGTTCATGGTGGACTCCAACAGGTAGGCGTACTTCCCCTTGGACTTGCGGACCCTCAGAACCCCCTCGGCTGTGGTTTTCACAAACACAGAGGGCTCTGCACTCCGCATGTACGTCCACATTTTGTCAAAAAGGGCAATTTTAGAACGCTGCGTTAGGAGAGAAGATATGAAGTGAGAATACAGCGGGAATGGAGTCAACGTGGAGGCCGTCAGAGGCTCACCCTAAAGAATTCTTTGGTGGAGCCGGAGTCTAGAGTGCCGTAGGCGATTTCTGTTTGTTTGGCCAAGTCCTCGGCACTCTCAATGGGAGAAACCATTCTCTCCACAGTGAGGAAGGCAGCCAGGTTGGCCGTGTAGGAGGAGATGATGATTAGCGTGAAGAACCACCACACGCCGCCAACGATTCGACCAGACAGAGACCTGGCAAGCAAACACAAGACGCTTGTAGCAGCAAAATTGCCAACAATTCCTTCATTTGGGACAAACCTTTTCCACCGAGGGTTTATTTGAGGTGTACTGTATTTGTTTATAGTTCTAGTTATTAGTATCGACCTCATATTTTTTAGTGGAAGTTTTTCAATTTTTTGAATTTCTATTTTTATTATTTTTTTGGAGGAAAAATACTTCAAAATAATCTTGAACCGCCTCAAGGTGGTTGACGATACAGAAAAAGAACGTGCATCAAATGGCCCCTGTGCTGCACTTTGGACCCCTATGGTCAAACGGGTGCCAGTTGATAGCTTATTATATGATGTACTTATTTAATATTCATTTCTATACCGCTTATCCTCATTAGGGTCACGGGGATGCTGGAGCCTATCCCAGCTGACTTTGGGCGAGAGGCGGGGTACACCCTGGACTGGTCGCCAGTCAATCGCAGGGCACATATAGACAAACAAACATTCACACTCACATTCATACCTATGGACAATTTATAGTTCCCAATTAAGCTAACATGCATGTTTTTGGAATGTGGGAGGAAATCGGAGTACCCGGAGAAAACCCACACACGCACGGGGAGAACATGCAAACTCCACACAGAGATGCCCAACGGAGATTTGAACCCAGGTCTTCCATATCTCCTGACTGTGTGGCCAATGTGCTATCCACTCAGCCACCGTGCGGCCCACTTATTTAATATCACCAAACAAACATTTTTAAACTTAATTTAATTGTATTTTATTTGATTTAATTTATGAAATTATGTAATGGTGTACTGCATGTTATTTTGTATGCATTCTATTTTTAAAACAGCATATACTTATTTGCAAGAAATACTTTATACATTGTGTTTATTATATATTTAAAAAAATGAAAACATTAAAAAACAAATACATGTTTTAACATTTGATATTTTACTATTCTTATATATATATATTTTAATAACTATTATCAAATATATAATATATTATATAGCTTACTCTTCCTGATGTATATAATAGTTTAATAACAATAAACAACATTTAAACAACATTCAACTTATTATAGTATTAGTAACAGTTGACCCTTTTCTTTTAACATTTTGCCATTTTGGTCTGTTTTTCCAATTTTTGCTGTTTTTTGAGCCTCAGTTTGGATGTCCCAGATGTACACCATTTGTTTGTTGGGATTTTTATTTCTATTATAATTTTTTGCAGGATAAGTACTTCACAGTAATGTTAAACGACCTCTAGGAACGCATAAAGGTCGACTTTACAAGAAAAACAATGCACATTTGCAAGGATAAAGTGTAAATATTTTAGAAAAAAAACATAACAGAAATAGTGAAAATTAGAAATGTTAATATTGTGAGTTGAGTGGCCTAACAAGTCATCCGCGCGTTACGATTGGTGGTTCTTTCAGAACTGGGACACTATAGACAGATTCCAGCCAGGCAATCCTTTTATCAGTCTCGTTACATGTGTGTGGGCGTGGCTTATTTGTTCATAGGAGGCACGTGGTGCAATAAACAACTCAGTTTTTGTCTCCTTTCTTGCTTCTCTGCGTCCTGCGCCGATGAGGCGTTCAACCGCACTGCATGTGGTAGGTGACAGTTTGTGCTTTTTTAAAAATTGAGTACTCGTAGTGAAGAAAATAGACAAACCCCAATAAAAACAAGAGAAAACTTGTGCTTCCATTGGAAGAATCAATCTCGAGAACATAAGTGTGATGGTTCCTCAAAGTATTTTTAGTTGCTGCCGGGTGCTAACAGCAATAGATGAGATTTAGGACCTACTTTGCTACCAGTGGCTTGGGGGCCGTCAACCTTTTACAGCTTCTTGTTTGCAGAGCTAGCGGGTTACGGATAGAGACACATAAGGCGGCAGCTGGTTTGGCCAACGCACCTTGGTGAGATGTCGCAGCCTTGTCTCATGAAGGCCCCCAAGGAGAACCACAGGCTGTTGAATATACCAAACTCGTTGGTCGACTCGTTGGTCTGGATCTGCCCGTCCTCGTACTCCTCGGTGTGCCACTCGTACGGGCTGAAGCGGCTGACCAGGAAGAGCACCACGCTGACGCCAATGTAGGCGAACACGATACACATCCAGATCTCATAGGCCAGCGGGTCCAGGAAGGAGAATACGCCCGGTTTGGACTTTTGAGGCTTTTTGATCATGATGGAGATCCCCAGAGACATGAAGGGCTTCGAGAAGTCGATCACCTCCTCCCGAACCAGGGTGATGGTCAGAGGAGCCACTGCGATGTCTGCTTTCTGGAAGACAAAAGGTCGGGAGTTGGGTCCGGTTCCATCCGGAGCGTAGACCCGTGCTTTTGCTACCAACTCACCCCGTACACTAACTCCCCAACCATCCCGTTCCAGATTTTCGTGTCAGCATCTCTGGCTCCGTACTTTCCATCCCCGACTATTTTCAGCTGATATTTGAAGCCGCAGTGCTTGGCTATCTCGGCAGCCAAGTCGACGCAGTAACCCTCGTAGCGTTCGTTGTCCACGAAAAGGTCAGCGTTCTTTTTCAGCATGACATAAGGAGCTTCCTGCGGGGCGCACATGACCAAAGGAGACATGGTTTGTCCACACGGGCTTTGATTACGGTTAGCGAGTAGTCATAGAATTTTGGTGCAAGAACACCCGATCAGTGGTGAGTAAGCGGTTTCATTCCATCCTTGTGTTACCCGCCGTCGTGGGAGCCAAAGAACAAACGCCCGGAGAGCCAATTAAAGCGGCCGTCATCAATCAAAGCCTCCGTACTCACCAAAATGGTCGTCACAATCACGGTTTTGTTTTCCATCCCCGTCGAGTCGTTGGCGAAGACGTCGGACTTGGTGACAGCCATTTTGTCAACCTCGTTCCAGTAGCCAATCTGTTTGGATGAATAAGTCATGAGCGCCGTTGGAAGAGGACGCACGTCGTTAATCACCGCGTGCCGAGCCCGGCGGCGGAAACCTTTACCTTTACGGGGCCGTTGTTCTTCAGCTCCATTATGTTGACGGAGTAGTTGACCCTCTTGCCGTGCTGGTCGAACTGGATGTTCCCTGTCAGGCCCTCCACGCGCACCTGTCGCGACAATGCGTCTTTAAATTCAAACTTAGCACTTTGATGGAGCTGTGAAGTCTTTAAGGACGAAAGAAGTGACAATTGCCTCCATTAAGGCTTAATTGATCAGCAGAAGAGTGGTCTTGGACTTCTGCCACGCTTGAAAGATACAATACTCTTGACTAATGTGGTCCTGATACGCCTGTACGTGTTCCCCAAAGAGTTTGTGAAAGGCCACTTTCTCTTAGCTTTGCCATATTATAACGTTTCATGTGGGGATCTTAACTGGCTGCAGAAAGAACACAGACCCCGAAATAGAATATCGGTTCTGATGTAGGCGTGTGTTGCGGAACAACATCCTCTGTCTCGACTTTAATTGCCAGCCTACTTGAACGGCACCGAGCACGGAATCGTTAAAAAATGGGGACCTATTGTTTGGCTTCAGAATTGGTGATTCAGTGGTCCAATTCTTCTCTGCGATGCAGGAATTTGGTGCTCGGCCAATGCAGGCAAAGCGCCCACCAGTCAGCCGGGATGGACTCCAACCCAACCCTGGACGGGATAAGTCATCCAAAAAAACAGAAGTATAAATGGACGTTGGCTTGTAAGGCACTTCGACGCCGTTACTACATTTACCTTTTCATGACAACAGTGGGTCCAGTATCTTGCCCAGGGACGGACGATTAAACCGGAAACTTTCAGGATGGGAGGTGACCGCTCTACCACCTGAGCTAGGAAGACTTTGCATCCCCACTTGCCCAAAATGCCTAGACTTCCAGACTGTGAGAATGTCTGGGATTCTCTTTTGTTTCAGTTTTAGAATGCATTATTATCATAAAAAATAGCATTGCTGCAGAGAGAGAGTCTTTGGTAGAAGACATTGTGTCCCGCATGCAAACCTGAACCTGTCTGACTGTTTTGAACTGAAGCTGTACATGGACAAGAAGGCTTCTTTCTTGGTCAATTCTGCCGGTCAACATGGATCTGCTGTTGCCCTAGCAACCCATTTTTGGGAGGGCAGGATCGTGCGAGCGTGGATGGTCTTACCTGCTTCAGCGCTCTTTCGATCTCCACTCCCTGAGCCCAGGGAACAGCGGGATTGGCCAGGCAGTCGCCGTTGTTGGCCCTGCGAGTGAAGTCGATGCGCTGCTTGTGCAAGTAGCGGAAGGCCTCCGTCATCACCTGCACCGCATCGTATGTCAGCGCCGACGTGTACTAGGGCAGGAGGGATTGAGGAAGCAATCAGCAAAATCACACGGAGGGTTAGGGCCCGTGAGAGTGCACATGCATATACGTGGTGTTCTTGGCCAGATGTGCTTAGTAATGCAAAGTCTGTATGTCTGAAGCGTATTTCATGGCAACAAGGGAGCCGGCTGACGACGATCCAACACTCACCCTTATTCTGCTGTCTGCTCCTGGATACTCCTTCTCCTCAAGGGCTTCCCACCTCTGGTCAAACTTGGACACCAGAGGGTCGTCAAAATCGACAATCTGGAAGCCCGACACGTTGGCGCCCCCGTATTGAATTTTGGAGAGATCACCGTCAACAAAACCCTAAAACGAGAGTTGACCTGTAGTTACTTTTGTCGAGGTATTTGTACCGTGACTCTAAAATGTAGACGGGGTTTACTCCTTACCAGATTGGCTATGATGTAATGATAGCCCTTGACATGTCTGCCAATGGTGATGACCTTCAAAATGAGCAAAATTCACAGTCTCAGGAAAAACGCATCCACGTTTTTGCACGTCCAAACCCAGTACCAGCATTCACATTCACAGACGGCCTGGCAACACAGAACTCTTGACATGGCACACAACTTCCAGGTCGCTGCATTATCGTCCACTGATTTCATATGAGGTTGTAATAAACTTCCCCTCAAGGCGGCAGCGCTGTTTGCTGATACTCTTTTAGCTACTTTTGCTGATATTCTTCTAGCGACGTTTGCCGACAACACTAAAGCCCAGACATGGCTCATGGATCATTTATCAGAATTTTCTGATATCAGTGATCCAGTATCGATGTTGGTAAGCTGGAGCATATCCCAGTTACAGGGTACAGCCTGGACTGGGTTCCAGCCATTAAGAGTGGTATAGAAAATGGATGGATGGATCTCGGTCTGATATCATTAATATGTCATCCTGCATCTAAAATCTCTGATATATTACAGATACCGGCTCCATTCCTTATAGATATGACAACTCACAGATTGTTACCGGTTCCAGGACCAAATACCCGGCTCTTAAAATCACCCACGGATTCCAGTCCAGTGTAAAAAAAAATAAAAAATGCACACGACACTATTTCTACGTTTGTTAGCACAGACCGCGGTTGTCAGTCAAGACCATCGCAATAAAGTTAGAAGCAAAGTTGATCTTTGCAAATTTCTGAGTTTTTTAGTGAAAGCTCCCACGGACAGCTGAACTCGTCTCCGTCCGACTGGAGGACTTTGACATAAGCAGTTGTCAGCATTACCGAAACGGAAAAGGCGCTGTTAGCACATTTACTTGCTACTTTGCTCCGGGACATAATGCCTGATGATAAAATGTTACGGCTAAGGACGCTCCGATCAGGTGTTTTGAAAAAATAAAACTTAAATATAAATATATACATTTATTGTTTTTTAGTCTTCATTTTTGTGAAACAATGTTTGTATTATTTGACACTAACCTGAATTTAATTTGTTGTTTGGACATACATGGGAAATATTAAAACCATACAAATAAATATCTTTATTAAATAGAAATCTAATATAAATCTTAAAAATCAATAAATTGAGTTTTCAACTTTCATTACTCTTACGTGATATTTGTGTTTTATTTATAGTACTAATTTATTTCCCAAGCACATCTCCACTCAACAATGCGGTCATTGTTTTTTTTGCTATTTGTGTAATGATATTATAACATATAAAGGCATAAAGTCTGAATTGAACGGTTATGATATAAAAAAACTATTAAGAGTTGAAGCAAATATTCTTTGACCCCATGAACGTGACATCTACTTCCCCGTGGGACAAAAACGGGCTCAGAACTAACCGCTTCGAAAACAAAAAGGTCACCGTGGCAAAACTTCACGTGCTCAGTCGGAAGACGAGGAGCAAGGCGGGCTAGCGGCAAGGCACAGCTTGTGAAGAATGCCGGCATCGGTTGGTGTAGCCTGCGTTACGACGTTGAAGTACGGATTCTCGCCGCAATATATATTTTTTTGTGACACAACACTCATGCGCATTCATGCCACGTTTGTGTTGTCACGACACGAACTGTCATGTCGCCAATCGGTTTGTCTGGTGGGCTTTGAAAGGCGTTTGTCGGCTTATCCCGATCGAGTGTTTTTAACGCAAACCGGTGGCCGATGGGTGGTTACATGGTTGCCTCCGTTCGCGGGGTAAACCATCGCCATGTACGGAGAGCACGGTGGGCTTGGCCGACGTAAACAAGTTCCACCATATCGAAGGTGTTGCCTTCGGTAACGTTGTCGCAAGTGAAACTCGGAGCACTTTGCGGATTCGTTCCACGATCAAACATCTCTCGCATTGTCGGGTTTTTCCATCCGCATCCCAAGTTTAGTCGGGGAAGGCCAATGGGGTGTCGTGCACGGCGGATGCTGACGGCCATTATGGCTGAATGAACAACCTGTGGTGTTGCCAGTAATGCCACCGGCAGATAGTGATGTCCCGTTTGAAATTCCCTTATCGGTGGCAGCAGCCGGGAAAGAAATAGCTCGGCTTTTGAACTGTTTGACGGGAGTGACACACCTGAAGCTAATCCCGCTGCTTGACTGGCACCTCTGTTTGTCGCAACCGCAGCTCCAGGCAGATTTAAATAATAACGTTTTGTATGTGCGACCGGCGCACGAAGCCAGGAACGTCTGCCTGGTCTTCCCTGATAGACCAGCGCAGAAAGTCCAGACCGTGTATTTAATAGCTAATAAACATGACATGCATCACCTGGTCCATGATGTCTTTGACTTTGTCCTGCTCACAGTCCAGGATCACCCTGCGCTCCTTCTTGTTCTCCAGGTCCTGGAAGAGCGAGCGGTAGGCTTCGTCCTTGCGCTCGTCCTTCAGGTTGCCCACGTTGATGGCCGTCACCTGCCACTTCCTCTCCGCTGCCGTGTCCAGGACGACCTGCAGCGTGGTCAGGCCTGAGGAGGAGAACATGAATGGAATGGAGAGTTATCACGGTCGCTCATTGGTCTTCATTTGCGGGTCTTTGATGGTTTTAGGAGTCCTGTAGAAGAAAAAAAACAAAAAAATAAAAGTCAAAGTCAAGAGGCAGCACAGACCTCCAACACGTCCATTTGACTTTACAGTATTTGCTGTCTCCTCAAAATAAACACCCAGCCATGAAAGCCCAAAATGCTAGGGGAGTACACCCTATGTGAGCCCAAACAGCCATTTCCTTTTTCATTTCCTCGTGAGTCCTTCGCGTATCGGGCATGAATGGGGAGCAGATTTGCTGTTATGGCTCCCACTCTCTTATACCGGTCACTGGAAGTTCAACGTGCCACCCCATGGCAAAGAACTCCGCTGCTTTACTGTGCATCCAAGTGTTTGTAAAGTGTTGTCCCAAGTATTTGCACTTTTGTGAAATACAGAACATATGTTTCAACCGATGAATCCGGTGGGTCACTGCCCCAAGTGGCCTCAGAGGAGGTACTGAATTCCAAAACGGGACGGCATCGTCCTTAGCCTGTGGATCAGCCATCTACAAAATGCCACTCGGATGAGATAAGCGTTTGCTATGCGCTCTTAACGCTGTTTACATTCCAGTGGGATCAATGAGCACACAATTGAAAAGCTTTTCAACCTGCTTTCAAAAATAAGGAGTCGGTGTACAGAACCCCTCTGAAAAGTGAAAGTGTGCACGTGAAGGTTAAGCTCGTGCGAGAGCGCTAGAACAGTGCACGGTCCAGCTATTTTTCCGTCCGTCGTCTGTAGGTGTTGCACAACTCCGATTGTGCTACGTGAGAGTGCCCTCTATGGGAAGCCGTTAACCCGAATCAAAAGGGTTTGTTCTTGTCGGCGGTAATAATGACGGCAGAAGCCTTATTTCCGGAAACATGCCCAAGAATGTGGCCGCCGTCGTCCACTCATTAGAAGCCCGTGATTCAGCGCCTGAATCCAAGCGGCGTGTCAAGCGAGAGAGTCTCAGGTATTCCGCCTTCAGCGCGGCGTGGGAGTGTAGCGCCTCAAACCTTCTAGTGCTATGCGACAGAACGCAGATGTGACGATTGATCCTGCGCCTTTGCGAGTGGAAGGCACTTTTCCTACCCTGTTGTGTTGGAAGCAATTGTACTTTTCACATCCAAACGCTTTATTTCCAGCCAGCGCAGCATCTCTATCACTTTACCTCAGCTAAAAATGTTGCACCCGACTGCTTTATTTCTTGTTCTGACCCACTTGCCGCAAGTTCAATAACGGACCGCGCCGATTAAATGTGCGAAACCCCCGTAACGAGGCTGATTGACGGCGGTTTGGGTGTAATCGCCCGGCCAAATGTGCTCTTCCAGTCTTTATATCATTATCTTGTTTGGTTTTTTACCCCCTTTTGTCCTCAAAAAGGTCTATACGTGTCATAATTACAGGGAGGCTATTATGGTCTGAATGATAATAAAGTTAAATGGGTGCATTTTGGTAGTTGCTGTTAGGGAAATCTGGTTAACACTCTCATGCTTTTATTTTGCACTGAACAGGAAGTCACTCGGTTCAGGTTTTAAAGCTGTTGTCGTTTCATAATGATGCGGAAAACAATACTACTGTGAGGAAGGTGCCAACCCTCTCCCTCACTGATCAGGTGTACACTTTCATTTTCATTCCGGTTTTGTAGACTTCATATTTAGTATTTAATGTTTAATTCTATAGATTTTTTTTTTTTCTTTATTTTTTTTTTTTTTTATTTTTTAAGATTGGATCCTTATTTAGTTACTTTTCACACAGAAATAGTTGGTTTCCTGGTTTCCCATCAGTTTCTCTTTCCATTGAGGTGATTGGCCGGGGCACGGACGTGGAGGCGGGCCCGTGTGAGTGCAGGCCAGGTGCAGAACTTTGCACCTGATGAGACTGTTCCAAGCGGCACACGAGGGAGGGGAGAATTTAGTTGGCAAGCATTTGTGGAATGTAAATATGGTGTTTTATGGGTGGCAAATTGTAATAGTAAATATATGTGTTGGTGTTGGTAAATGTATTTTTGTAATTGAATAATAATGAATTGTGTGCACCGTCTCCACCCCTGGATTTGGGTCACTGGCGCTGGCTCCACTATTAGAGGGGGAATTATGAGAGGGTTAGAAGAGAGAGGCTGGTGGAATGGGAAGGTGAAACGCTGTCACGCTGTTCTGTGACTAAAACCCAAATCGCGCCACGTCAAGATTCTGCTGTTTGTTCGGCTCCTCAGACATGCTGGTCATCCTGGGCTGGTAAGACGCCTTTTTAAAAACTCAAATCTTACAACTACACACTTTTTTCATGGAATATTGTACGTGACTAAAATAAAATGATAATTAAAATACATAAGACTGTACTTAGCAAGTATTTATCGCTTTAAACGTTTGCATGGGTATGTACTGTATGCTTTAATTACGTTATTAATGTTTTTTAGATTTTTTTTAAACAATTTACATGAGAAAATGTGTAATGTACTGCAATTTTCTGTATTGCAATTGTATTGTTGTATTGCAATACTGTATTTTGACATGTTTTCAAAATAACAACTAAAAAATCTAAAATCTTTTAAATATTTATTTTACTAGACAACATTTTTAATTTTTGTTTAAAGGTAGAGGTAACATTTAACATTTTTTGACACGTTTTTCATCCAAGTTTGGAATGTGACTAGAATTAAATGACCTAAAATGCACATTACAGTACTTATTCATTATTTATCCTTGTTAAAATTTGTACGAGAATAAAGTCGCATTTTAACCAGAAAATATGTGTAATATCGCAAGACCAATATTGTATTATAAATTACACCACCAATGTTCTGATTTGTTTTTATTTTTAAAAATTGTTTTGTCATAAAACCTAAAGTTTAAAAAATAATTTAATTTGATGTATTTTTTAATTTGACCTATTATTATCATGAAATGTACAAAAAGCTCATATTAGAGTTAATAATACAGTAAATCTTCAGAAATGCAGTGGAATTTATGTTGATTGCCATGGACTGGCTTCCACTGAAGCGGTCACTTTTAGAGATAAGGAGGACACCGTGGACCCGGACTGGGTTACCCGCTCGACATAAGCGGGTCGGGTACGAACTCACGGACGAACCCATCGACAGTGACGCCACACGCATCACACCTGCTCGGTCACTTCCCAGCGCTCTCTCCTCCTTCCATCTCGCGCTCCTCTTTGCACTTTGGTTGCCATAGCAATGCGAGGATGACGCTGACCTAATTAGACAGCCATGCAATGGCGAGATATGCACTGCGGTCTCCTCGGTGTTACTGTACAGTAAGCAGCAGGTTTCAACCAGCATTTTAAGTAGGAAAGCTGCCTTGGGATTTTCTTTTTTTGGGGGGGGGGTCTGTTCTGTGCGATTCGGTTCTGTTCTGAGGCCAGCAGAACTGTGCTGAAAGGGAGTACTGGGATGATGTGAAGTGAGGCGGAGGGGAGGGGTCGCCTGAAAGGCACCCTAGGAGATGCATAGAAAAGGATATGTGTGAGTAATATGCTGAAATGGAGGAACAAGCCGTGCTGCACTAAATCCCTGCTACAAAAGCCAGCAGAACTGGACACCAGTCAACAGACTCGGCTTCAGCCGGTCCATTATTTACAAGTCCCCCTTTGACGCCATCTGTGTGCATGTGCTCGTTCGCTATACCATACACACAGTACAGTCTTCATGGCACACGATGTACAAATATTACAAAACCAGTAGAGAATGTCCCCCATACGACGTAGGATTTTGGAATGAAGTCCAATTAAATGGGATTTTATCGGATGAAGACATGTTTAAGCGAGACACGTTTCAGCCTAACATGATGTAACGGGACGCCTGTAGGTTTTTGTTCCCTCTTTTTTGTTAAACATATTTTGACGCAATAGGACTTTTTACCAACAACTACGGGAAGACAGTCTTAATGTTGCACTAGAGCACAAGCATACCAACGTCCATTGAAACAAGCCCTTATTGACATTGTACGTATAGTTGGCTATTATACGGTGGTAGTGATTATTTATTACTATTAACACTATTAGCTATTATTGTAACGTACTATAAGGTCCATTCATTTTGTTTTGTTATAACTGCTACGGTAGTTAGCCATGGTTTTTTTTATCTACTGTATAAAACTGCATGAGTGAAAGAACTGACTTTATTTGAAAAAAAAATACAGTACTGTGCAATAAAATGAGATCCCATCAAATATTCAGCTTTAAAATTGAAAAATTATAAATCTCTATGAATATAATTTAAAAAACTGTTATATTTTTATCTATAGACCTGCATGAGTAAAATAGACAAGTCTTTGTTTTTAAAAAAAGGAAATACAGTAGTGTGCAATCAAATATTCTGCTTTAAAAAATGTAAATATAACAAAAAACGTATGTTATTTATCAATATAACTGCATGAGTGAAAGAATTGAGTCTTTAAAAAAAGAATATACAGTACCGTACTGTGCAATCAAATGAGATCCCATCTCCATCAAATATTCTGCTTTAAAAATATCAATATAAATATAATTCAAAAATGTAAAAATATTCAAAGTTCAACAAATTAAAATGAAATAATATCTATATACTGTAATTCCAACTATAATTATATATTTGTGTGTATGTGTTAAAATAATTGAAATTTTTTTAAAATGAAATACATTATATTACAACTAAATACAACTCAGCACAATAAAATAAAATACAATTCAATTGAAATGCAAGAAGTGTAAATACATTAACATTTCCTCAGAAGGACAATTATGGTCATTAGTCTTGCGGAAGTTACTGCGGTACTGAGAGCTGTTTCTAATATTTTGCATGAGAATATGCTCAGGACATCAAAATAAAGCATAAGCAAAGAAACCTGACACACACTAGAGTGTGAACCTTGGTCTCTCAGTATTTAAACAAGCTCGAAAGCAAAGAACAAAGGAAATCACATTGCGTACTTTTACTGCATGCATCTTGCAGGGAGTCACATGTAAACAAATGGCAAAATTCTTCTTCTTCTAATGATTTTTATTAGTCGTAGTTGCGGTAGCGTGGAGGTCCGCTGCTGGAGGGAGCATCACCTCCACTGCACATCACAACCACCCCATGTCTGCCCCTCATGTTATATAAAACACACACACGTGTTGCAGCTGATTGTATGTGACAAGCCTTCGTTCATTAAATGCAGAGAGACACCCCGGGGGGCGCCCAAATAAACAACAGCACGGGGGTAAACACGACACCGAAGACGCCGAAACTTTTTCATCACTTTGTGAACAAAGCGAAGACAGAAGGTTTGGATTTGGGGAAGCGCTCCTAAGAATACCTCTGAGCAATCATGGAGCTGACTGGAATCGTCTGAAGCAAAATAACATCCTGTGCTATTAACTTTGCCAACTTGGTCGTAAGCAGGATCAGTAAACAAATATCGGTGGTATCGGTATCGGTTTTTTCCGCAATGAAAACCGATATAGCTACCGACCAGTATCGGCCGATTTCCGTGAAAACTCAGGAGATCAGTAAATGCCTTTCATTGCCGATCCCAAAAGCCGATGCCCACACATGCCAGGGAAACGATACTGGGCGGGTAGCACCTCAAACAAGACAACTGACGGGCGACGGTGAGCTTGGAGGCTCACGGTGGGATCGCCGTTCAAACGGCGGCCATGAACTGAATTCATCGAACGAGATGAGCAGCCTTTCACAGCAGTGGAAGACTCCGAGTGCTTTTTCAAGGACCGGGAAGTTCCACCGATGCACTCTCACGTCCAAAGTCTCCTTAAAGAATCCTCTGGAAGTGTCACCATGCAGTGATATTACGTTCTCTCCAAAAAGTCCAATGTTTTTGTCTAAATTAAGGTGATGTTATGGTTTCTTCTTATGATATTTCATATATCAGGGTTGCGGCAAAGGAATTCTGGGTCCCAATACTTAATTCCGTGTCCCTTGGCAGTCAAGGGACACAGAATTCTAATGGATTTTCCCCCTTTTTTTGGCACGCCCGGCCAGTGGCCCCCACCATAAAAAAAGGGGACATAACACACATCGATATATCAGAATCGGATATTTTGAGTTGGACAATATCGGCACATCAGGTATGGGCAAAAAAGCCAACATCCCTGTTCGTAAGGAATACGCGTACCGGGATTTTATTCTACATTCGGCTTTCCATTGGGTGGTGGAGGCAAACGTTTGGGTGTGGGAGAAATTTGTTTTTTGAAGGCACCATTGTAGGTTGGACTTGAACAGGCTCTGCCAAACCCTTTCACGCCTCAGAATGGAGAAGCGTGCCCAATCCATAGAACTTTGGAATGAGGCCTGCTGACCTCAACCGAGGATATACAGTAGGACGATCGAAAGAGTGCTTTGAGGACCTTCTCAATCCCGTTGACATGGAGGAAACAGAGTCTGAGGCTGTGGACGCAGACAGGTTGAGGTATCTGAGGTAGTCAACAAAGTCCTCAGTGGCGAAGCTCCGGGGGTCTCGCCCTGAAATTCTCTAGGCTCCAGATTTTGAGGTACTTGAGGTCTTGGTTGATCCGTCTCTTCAACATTACATAGAAGTCGGGAATGTTACGTCTGGATTGGTAGACCGGGGTGGTAGACAACTTTGGCAGACCTCGGGGTTTAAGAAATAAAATGGACCCTGATAACAAAGAGTGGTGGTCTCATTATTGAGACTTCCTTCTCCCAATTCTCAGGGCTTTGAACTGATCACAACTGGACTTGCACTGACATCGCCATCATAAAAATAGAAATCGTACACAGACCGTGAACTTCCTGGATACTGAAATGCGGTTCTGAGGATTTGTACGCTTTTGGACCTCATTCCTGCTTATTTCCAAACGGATGTTTAGTCAAAACTGACCGACTGATGACTTTTTTAAAGGACGGTTACGACAGACGTCCCGGTCTTACCTCGATCGCTGTCGTACAGGTACGCAAACTTGTCCCACTTGTAGTACTCGATGAGGCTGAGCAGCGGCCCCTTGATGTCAGGCCTCATCTGGATGATGAACTGCTGGTTGCCATCCAGGGGGAAGCTGGGCGTTATGAAGGAGACGTGCAGCGTCCCGCAGAACGACGTGATGGTGTTGACTGACTTCTTGTCGTAGAACCCGAAAATGGCGTAGACTCCCCTGGAGAACTGTGAGCAGACTGAAAGCAGAACCAAGAGAACACATTTAGAAGGCTGTAATGTGCAAAGGCGTTCAGGTAAACTCGCTGCCTTCACGTGCTTTAGTGCGCTTTGGGGATGCGTCCTGCTCGCTGATTAATGTCGGTCTTTCCATAATCTCCACCGTGGGAGCGCTTGAAGAGGAAAACATCCGCAGTGCAGAAGTCACTAAGACAACCCCCCCCCCCCCCCCCCCAACACACACACACACACACACACATGCAGCATGCTAAACTAAGCTAACCCCGCTGGCCTCCCCCCCCCCTCCAAATAGTAGAGTCTTGTCTTCCCGTTTCATACCCGTCGAGCTCCACGCTTTACCGCGGATGGCACAGCAGGGTGCTGTATAGCTGCTGTTGCGATACAAGCGTTTCTGCCGTCGGCTTGTTTTCAAACTCCTCCAAGTTCTGGTTCTCACAGCCAACTGTTTTAAAAAACATGGATGACGCTCATGCAAAGTCCTCAGCAGGAAAAGCGGCTGTCGGCTAAGTCATCTGCTAACTTGCATATCACGTGCACATTATGTACAAATAACAGATACTAAATTTAAGAAAAGCATAACCTCGTAGGAGAGACAAAAAGTGACACCTTCATTACGTTAGGAAGTTAGAAACTTGATTCTCGGTTTGTTCATTTAAAATTGGCCATTGCGTCATCAAAATAGTTTCAGTTAGGGCTGTCAATTGATTGAAATATTTAACTGCGATTAATCACATGTTAACTCATAACTAATCACATTTAATCGCAGATAGAAATAAGCAGGCTCGTACTGGTGGATGGTGACTCTGTATTCATTTTGTCCTTTTATTTTGATGTTGTATGAAATAGCAGCTCGTAACCCACATTTTGGCTCGTTTAAAGCAAAAATCAGCAGAGAGACGGCTCGCATCTGAAACACCCGTTGGCCGGGACACTCATATGCCAAGTTACCACTGCATATGCCAGTACAAACATGACCTGCACTGCTCCAGTCAACATACTGAAATCCGTGACAACTCCAATCACAGCGACAGTGGACACAAATGACTTTGGTCTTGTTCTGAGAGCCATCTGCTAAATTTACCAATCAATGTACCCAGTTTTACCTGGGATAGGCTCCAGCATACCTGCGACCCTACTGAGAATAAGCGTTATAGAAAATGGATGGATGTCTTTGTCCATTTCTGCGCAATATTTGTTCCCGCTTGGGTCCATTCAGTCACCGGGCGGATCGCTCAGCAGGACCCACTGCTGCTTAGCGAGGACACAAACTGCGCAAAAATAATTCGTGCTTCCACTTTTAAGTCCCCAAATATCAGAAGACTCTCCAGTGACGCCAGAAAAAAATAGCTAGATTTGTCGCTAGTCGCTTTTTGAGAAAGTGTCACCGAGAGGGTTTGGGAAGTCGCTAGATTTAGTGACAAAGTTGCCAAGTCGACAATACTGAGTGTTGACTCGTGACTGTTTTGGGGCGGGGCGGACGTCCTAGCGGCACCTGCTGCTGAGTGAGGACAGAAACTAAACTGATAGGGCCTGTCCGATTAATCAGCCGATTGCAGCCATCAGATAACAGATTTGTCCTAAAAAAAGATGTACTTTTTGCATTCTTGTAGAAAGAGCTGGCTGCATGGTGGTCAAGTGGTTAGCATGTTGACCACACAGTCAGTAGATTTGGATTACCTGGGTCCGAATCTCTATTTGGCATCTGTGTTTGCATGTTTTCCCTGTACGTGTGTGGGTTTTCCTCCCACATTCCAAAAACATGCATGTTAGGTAAACTAGCAACTCAAAATTGTCCATTGCGATTGACTGGCGACCAGTTCAGGGTGTACCCCGCCTCTCGCCCGAAGTCTACTGGGATAGGCTCCAGCATACCCCGTGACCCTAATGAAGATAAGCGGCATAAAAAATGGATGGATGGACATAAATAACCCAAGGAAGTGACCAGTTCATACATTGTGTTGGTATTCCCATTCAGCCCACAGACTGGGATGACGTACAACAACAAAACCCATCCACCTTCTTAAACACCACCTGACAGAGCCAGCATCCAGCATGGAGGTCATTTACGTTTGCATTCACATGATTTGTTCCACATCCTCCACTCTGTTGACTCGACAAAATCACCCGGGCCTTATAATTTACGAACCGCGAGCGGCCGTGTACGCCGGAGTGGCTTTTCCGACATGTAACATTCATTATGCACGCAGCGCTGAGAAGGCTGAATACAAAAACCGCTTCTGCAGCAGATTAGTTGTTGCTGGTTCGGGCGTATTGATCACATGTGACTTGATCAGTTTTACTGACGTAGGCGATTGTGTGCTGCGGAATAATTACTGCAATGAGGAATTTCCTCCAGTGCGATATCATGCCAATGTCTTGCTGACAAAGGCAAGCGGAGTCCTTCCAGAACATGCATGAGGCAGCCTGGGTGGGCATTCCTCAACGCGATAAACACTTTCTGATTTTTATTCTAAAAAACAAAACAAACATTTTAACCACAGAAAGTAACTCATTAAATAACCCAGGTACCAGAAATGAAGATGGGTGTGACCAGGATGGACAAGATCAGAAGTAGGTTAATCAGAAGGACTGCACATGTTAGAGGTTTCGGAGATAAAGTCAGAGAGGCCAGACTGAGATGGTTCGGACATGTCCAGAGGAGAGAGTGAGTGAAGTGAGTTTTGAACCGCCAGGCAGGAGGCCTAGAGGAAGACCAAAGAGGAGGTTTATGGATATAGTGAAAGAGGACATGAAGAAGACAGGGTCATATAGAGGCAATTGATTTGCCGTGGCGACCCCTGAAGGGATAAGCCTAAAGAAAAGAAGAATAAAAAATGTTTTCTGTAGAAAAACTTTTAAAAATTGATGTTTTAGTTTACTGCACAGAAAAAACTAAAACTAAATTTTCTGAGATTGTATTCGTTGTTTTTTTTATTTATTTTTATTTTTAAACAGTTTCTAGTATTGTTTTTTGGAGAAAAACTGTTAATTTTAAAAAATGCATCTTCATGTTTGCATCTTCATATTTTTTTGAAAGTGTATTTGATATTCTCTATAAACCAAAAAACAGAAAAAAAAATATATATATATATATATATATTTTTTTTTAAGAAAAATCTTGTCTCCAAAAACTGCATAAATAAAAAATAAAATCATAGCTCACAAAATTTGATACATGCGACAACCAAAATGGAACTCTTTTAGAAACATCTGTATCTGAAAATTTTGTAAGAAATGTAATTTCCTACATTTGATTTTTAAAATATGCAATTACAATAACAAAAATATTGATGCGTAAAACAAAACTTAGACAGTCAAAATTTGTGGTTGTTTTTTGAAACTCCCAAATTTTGGGTATGTTTTATAAAATTATTTTCCAATCCAAAGTATATTTTTAAATATGTATGCTATTAAACGTATATGTATGTATTATTGTATGCATGTATTAAATATATATGTTTTTGTATATAAAGGTATTTTTTAAATTTATTTAGATTTTTAGATTAGATTTTTTATTACACTGTTACAAAAATTACATTTTATATGTAATCATATTTTACATAATACATTTTGCCACACTCTGTAAGGTTTAAGGTTTTCTTACTTGCGTCTTAATTTGTACAATTTTTGTACTAACAAAACACTTCGTTGCTTCTTCAGCCTCTCGCTGGCACAGCAGGAAAGTTTGCATGATGTATTTTTTAGTGGGAATGAGAGCTGGGCTTTTTGCAGTTAAGACGTTGCGGTTGCTTAATGGGATGGAGAAACGCTGGCTGGCCGAAACAGTGAAGGATTGTGGGAAAAAGCCATTAAAGCCTTTGTCACGTCTGACTGCTTCTCAATGAATCTTGGGAGTATTAGCGCTCACAAATGTCCCCGTCGCACGCACGCAAACTAAATGACTGGGATTTGTTTTTGTCTTTGCATTTAGTACTAAAAAATACCTCAATATTTCTATTGTCTTCCTTTTTTCACACAAACTATATGATTAGATTTCATATCATTTGTGTGTGGTGTAGTAATAATTAAATATGTGACATGAATATGATTGCAGCAGATACAGCAAATGATATTGATATATTTTATTATTGATATAGTTGAGCTATATAAACAATATCAACGCATACAAAAATGCTACAGTATTCATCAGTGAAATCTTAAATGCTACTATGAATTTTTTTCTCGTCAATTTAAAAATGTTTTTTATAAATTTAGAAAGTTACAAAAAGGTTTTTTTTTGTAAATTTACCGGAAAAAAAGTCCTATTACGAAAAATGTTGTAATATTACAAAAAAAATTTAATATTACAAGGAACAAAAATGCTGAAAAAAAAGTAGTACAAAATGAACAGAAAAAAAAAAGTCATATATTGCAAATAATTTTAAGATTTTGAAACAATTGTAATAAGTAAAAAGGTTTTAATGTTACTAGAAAAAACATGTAAATTTACAAGAAAAAAAGTTATGACTTTTTTTTCTTGTAAATTTACAAATGTCTTTTATAGATTAAAAAATGTACATTTTATACGACTTTTTTGTAAATATACAAAAAGTCATAGTATTACAAAAAATGGTGTAATATTACAAAAAAATTTATATTACAAGAAAACAACTCTTTAATTTACAATACATTATTAAAAATATTTCATAATATTAAATTATAATATTACAAGAAATATCAAAGACTTTTTTATAATAGTACAACTTTTTTTTATAATTCTTTTTCTTTTTTATAAATTTTGAACTTAAAAAAAAAAAATTATAAGAAAAAAAGTCCTAATATTACAAGAAATGTCATATTAAAAAAAATGTAATATTACGTGAAAAAAGTTTTTTAAAGAAAGGTGTAAATGTACAAGAAATTGAAGTGTTAATATTACGTGTCACAATGTCATATGTGGCAGAGGGCAAATAGTTCTTCAGGAAGGAAGCAAACTTTCTTTTTTAACGGGACAACAAAACAAAGCAGTTGGGCGCAAACAGATTAGCACGGGTCAGAAAAGTCCCCCCTTGTCATACTCCATCTGACTCATGTCTGAAACATAAAATCTCTGATTATTTTAATACCCCGTCGTAACAGGCACCGCCTGAGACAGCTATAAAAACAGGGGACCTTGCAGTCTTGGTCAAAGGTGAAATGATGGCGTTTTCTTGTGCTTTTACGACTTTTATTCCCATAAATGCACGACTTTTATTCTCTTATGTGGCCCTAATATTCCCTTGCAATGTTAGCCTCTCTGAATATGCAAAAGTAGCAAAGAGGATTGATAGGTCGGGTATGCGCATGGCCGCAAACGCTCCTAAACGAGATAAGCGGGCTCCTAATGGCCTCGTTACGGCCGGCAAGGCCAAGGTGAGCGGCGTGAAATAAATTTAGCCGTCCCATTTAGCTGACCTGCTTTTCAGCAGCGCGCCATCGAGGAGGGCCCGCATTCCCTTTTTTGTTTTAAAGGATGTCATTTGCATAAATGACGTGTTGATAACCATCACCGCGACCCGCCGCCAGAGGCCCACTTAGTCTGGCGCTACTTAGGTGCCGTTGCCGTGGCGACGGTCACTCCCACGCCACCAAAGGACACTTTTCAGCTTGTGAGGCGAGATGGATAATGGAGGACGGGACGCGTTCCCAAAATGCTGATGATCAGAAATGATCAGCCTCGCACACACACGCACATGCAGACGTCAGTGACACAGCAATCATCTTCGAGCGCCGCGTTGCCATGGCAACAGGTCCCCCAACACGCGGCCCGTTGCCTCGCCGATGCGCCACAGCTGCAGTCGTTTACACTTCGACCTCGTCTGCGGCATCCCGACGCGCCCCAAAGGACCGTTTCTCACCGCCGCCCCCCGTTTGCGGTCCGGTCTCGGGTTTCTCCGACGCTCGCTTGTGCGGTCGGAGGTTAAAGCGACCCAATTAGCACACGCGAGCCTTTTTTACCACATTGGGGGACAATACTTGCTTATTATTTATTAGTATGACTTATTGGGTGTAGTAATTGTATTGAATATGTTTTTATGGTACACACGTTGGGAAAAAACCACAGCAGCAGAAACAGGACAAAGTCATGTTACAAGGAAAAATATTATCACTACTATGACAACGAAATGAGGGAAAAGATGTGACTTTACTGGAATTCAATGGTGATCAAATCTTTAATTTATTTTTCTTTTTGTACTTTTTACACTTATTTGCCAGCATAGCGTGTGATGGTGGATAAAATGTCCAACTGCCTTGCAAAATGTACTGATGCCGGGACATTACTAGGCAATTTTTCCCAGTATATTGGCTAACTTTTCCAACAGGATGTCAGCCTCTGCACAGCTGCTCTTGCAATTGACGCTCTTACTTTGACAGCAGGAAGCGTGTCTTGAGAACGTCTGTTGACCGAGCCGGAATCTTTATTTCACTCAGAACTTGCACGACGTCAGCGGGCATCGCGAAACGCTCGTTTGCATTGTCAAGCGGTTCAGCGCACACTCAAAAACACGCTCATACAGCCCGAGGCGCGCACACCCAACCGCGCTAGCGTTCTCTAAGCTAAGCTAAACTACGCTAACGCCGCTAGCTTCCATTCACGCTGCGTAAGAAAGGAGTCTCGAAGTTTATTCTGCAACTTTTGCTGGTGGTTTAGTTCTTTTGTGATGAGATTCCGCCATTCTCGAGTGGTCCGCCGGGGAAATATTTCCCCACACAAACAGTAGATCAATTCTCCTGCCCTTAACACAGGAATCATTATTATTATTATATCAGCTATTATCGTGACAAATCCTATTGTTATGATTGGCGTTGTCCAATATGGGTGTTTTTGCCAATAAGTCGATATCATCCAACTTTAAATTTCCAATTCCAGTATCAACCGATACCGATGTTTTTTCCTCTCACGAAATTTCCTAGGAATATTATGTATTTATTTTCATAATATTTTCACATTATGTCAAAATTCATATGTTACCTAATTTTCCATTGTTTTTGTTTGTTTTTTTAATGACATATTTTAGTATTCAATATTAGCTTGATGCTACTTTTTATTACTATGGCTATACGGCCCTAACATTGTCTTATTTTAAAATTTAAAAAATAAAAAATCATTTTTTTACTGTATTTTTCTGTTCATTTTCTTGTTTAATCTCGCTTTTAGAATGTGCCGAGGGCTGATAAATAATGTGAACGACCCCCGGGCTTTGGACACCCCTGTGTTAGTCAAAGAAGCCCATAAAAAGTCGCTCGATTTGTCGCTAGTGGCAGAATCTAAAGGTCTGAATGCTACTGTATATAGTTAGCGAACAGGAAGTGGCAAATAAAAAAATGTTTCGGAGACACAGGCAAGGCTAGTTTGTTTATGGAGTAGAATTTGTGGTAACAAAGTAATCCAAAGTGCTCTACAGAAAAGAAAGCTACAATTACTTTATTATAAGATAATCAAAAATATGCTCACATTTCCTGGTTCTAGTCGGGACTCGAGCAGCAGCACGTCGTAACGGATGCGGTTATGTTGCTGTTGTTTAGACCAGCTCTTGATGAGGTGCTCAACACTTAAGCGGGTACCGCCGTCCTTCTTTATCGTGGGATGCGGGGCAGTGCAGCGGTGGGACGGGGAGACGTTGCCATGGCGACTGCATCTCAGTGTCTGCTGAAGGTGGAGGACTCCAGGGTGACGTTCCCGGCGGCCGCTCGGCGCACTCGCTGGGCTACTTTTTTTTTTCCTAGTTGGCCTTCCTGCAGCTGCTCTCTACAAGAACACTGCCGCTCAGTCCTTGTCAACTTCCAAGTTGGATCCCAGCCCCCTCCCTTCCCCTGCTCACCCACCTCCCCTTTTGTTCACTGACCTGTTTCCTGGAGGCTTTCTGATGGCCTGCGACCAAGGAAGCACAGGATGAGTCTGTGCTTCCACGCCGCGCTGCGCCCCCTAGCTTTCAGAACGCTGGGAACTTCAACAGCTTGAGTATTATTCCTAGTTTTGCTCTTGTTCTTTTTGTTTTTTGTCCGTGTTAAAAACGTGCTACAGGCCGCAAAGGCCCCCCCCGACCGTGCCACAACTTCGGACACCCTTGCTGTAGCTGCTTCCCTAGCGCCACGGCAACGGCAGGTCTTCCGTCCAAGCGAGAACGCTGACTCGTGCTGTTAGCTCGCTGATGAGTCACCGGCATGTTAAGAAAAAGGATAAAAGACAGCCCGGACGGCCCCCTCGGTGATTCGCTCACAGCATCGTCAGCTGGTTAACAGAATCCGCAAACATCAGGGGCGGGTGAAAAACTGAAGGGAGTGGGGGGGCCACTATGATTTTTTTTTTACGTTGTAAATGATTAATAGAATTAATGAAAAGTTCATTGCGGGTCAAGCTACGTTAAACTAGCTCTTTGTGGACCCTCTTGAAATTGTTCTTTCTCCTTTTTAGATG
Source organism: Oostethus manadensis (assembly GCA_024372805.1). Taxonomy (NCBI): domain Eukaryota; kingdom Metazoa; phylum Chordata; class Actinopteri; order Syngnathiformes; family Syngnathidae; genus Oostethus; species Oostethus manadensis. The sequence goes on along the minus strand of QODF01000255.1, from coordinate 101,788 downwards.
ATTTATTACGACTATTACTATTATTTACCATATTTTTCAGGGCTTTAAAATAACCAAAACATAAACGTTGGTCACATGTTCATCATGACAAGACACGTCAAAATTTGAAAATAACTTGGGCAAAGTAGGATTGAATATTAATAAATGGAATATTCTTGTAGTTTGAACATAGAACACCTATTTATAGCTTTATACCATTATTAGAGCCCTGTAGACATGAAATAACACCCCTATAGTCACTTTTACGCTCCTAGTATTCTTTGTTTATGTCACATAACTGCTCAACTGTAATGCGCAGTCGTGTCATGTCTCAATAAAGGAACATTACTGACACCTAGTGACCAGAATACTGCATGCACGATTGCATTTCAATATTTTTTGACTAATAGTACGCCATAGTCAACCGCAATGATTCATTTTGGTACACTGTCTCGGTTATTGTACAACATTGCGCGTAACAATCTAGTGCGTTTGCCCTGTACTGTATCATTCCGCGATATCAAGTGCGCAGACAAAGCACACTACTCGCCGCTGATTCACGGTCCATGCGTTTTGAGTGCCATTTCTAAATAACCCGCCACGGGGCCAAAGTGTGCCAGTTCATCGCAAAGGACGAAGACGGTGTCTCCAATCGGAAAATCCAATCCAAGTAAAGAGTCTTCAGTAAAGGTAAAAAAATGATGTATGTAAAAGTATAATTATTCTAAATATATGTATTTATTGTTCATATTTTTTGCTGTTTGAGTGTGATTTACATTATTTCCTATGGAACAAATGACTTTGGCTTTTGCGAATTAATAACAGAAACCGAGGAACCACTTTATTGTAAGGCTACGCAGGTAGTCGACGATTTTGGTAACCAGGTCTCACTTTTGGGGGACTTGGGCCATTTCCAGTTTGGCCGTTTTGGCCAGTTCCAGCTGTTGGAATGTGTTTCGAGCCCCCTCCGACCATCTCACATTGAGAGGAAAGTGCGACCCCCGCAACAAATATCGACTGCGCGCACTAGCTGCGCCCCCTGCAAGAAAAACCACGTACGCCCTGTGACCTTTAGTGAGAAATACCAGCGCCGCCTTAGTATCAGCAGCTCCGTGTCCTGATGATGTGGCAAACGCAAGAACACGGAGCCAAATGAGCTCAAACCAACAAAGCTCGGCGCAGAATGTGAAGGAGCGGCTGCCATGGCAACCAAGGAGAATCAGCGCGGACGTCGCTGCGCTTGAACATATAGGTCGCCATCGCTTGCGTCGTGTAGCGACGCCACAGAGTCTGTTTTGACTGCAGGCGATGCAAAACCGAGACGAGGCAAGTGACATGCAAAGTACCTCTCACTTATCATGCCTATTTGACCTCCGACTTTAGCCTTTTATATGCTCCAATTGTCCAGGACCCTCACTTCATCTCATTTTGACACGTAACATAGACGGTGCATAAATTCCCGCTGATACTTTCATTGCTTTGGTGGCGCCAATGTGTCATTCCGAGCCCTGTTAGAACTACATTAACGTGTATTATGGATTGTTGGGCGCTATCCCATAGAGCATCCTCCTGTGTTTATCGGGAAGGCTATCCCACAACGTGCTTACTCAGGATTTGAGCGGAAAAGTATAATTGTTGGTAGAGGCGACCCGTTGCAAACAATTACAATGTACCCCAAAAGAGTAATAAACAGGCGCCACACAACAATCTGTTCATATTGGGGCTGTCAATCGATTAAAATGTTTGATTGCGATTAGTCAAAACATTTTTGTCCATAGTTAACTCAAAATTAATCACATTTAATCGCAATTATAGGTAATGATGTTAATGTCTTTGTGGTAACAGAGGCGATATGCAGCCATAAAAACTGCATCAAACTTTATGTAAATGTGTATCAATATAGGAAATATGGGCCATTGTTTTATTCAGAAATAATATACAGTTAGAAAGCCCCATGTTTCTGACTGTTTCATGCGAGCAGTGATTTGTCTCAAACTGAAATAATGATCTGAGGTACCCCCTGGAGTGTGTTCAAGTACCCTATGGGATACTAATGCCCCATTTGAGCACCACAGTACCACAGGATAAAAATGAGGCGTCCAAAGGTATCTTTCTAAAAAAACACATGGTGTGTCCTCAGCAAGCTAACTAGCCTCAGTCACGCTGCCCTTTCAAAGGACACAGCCTGAAGGCCCGTGGCCTTCCATTTATGTTACATTTCCATTTTTTTGTGCGAGCAGAACAACACCAGGGGAAAAAAACTAGCTTCGCCCTCTTCATGTACTCATCATTCATCGCATTATCACACGTGCGCAGGCGCGTGCACGTGCTTAACAGGAACAGTCGGTAGGTGCGGAGGCGAGCGAATCAAATCGTAATGACTTGCGTGCATGCTAATGAAACCTTTGGCGTAAAGGTTACCCGCGTCGCGAACAAACGCACAAGATGACTTATTATTGTTTTCGATTGGCTGTGAAAAAATACACAAATTGTCGTTGCTCGATATCGACAATGATGTGGAGCACAAAAAGCACACATTTACCCGTAACTCTGGTCAGAGATATAAGGAGAATGGCTGATAATGAAGTAGAGATGCAACAATTAATCTATGGATCGGTAATTAATCAACTGTGGTAGGTAATTAATCGTGTTTTGATGTAATTAACTGTAAATATCCTCTGATTTGTATTGTCTTTGTGTTTTAGGCAAAACAAGATATTCACACACATCAGCTTTGACTTAGGAAAACAGCAAAGGACTTGCCATTTTTCCGATATGCTGCGGACTAAACCAATAACTTTTTGTGCTTATTTCATATCTAGTTGGTCTGTTCAGGGCACAGGTGTCCAACTGTGGTCCATATTGTTTTATGTGTTTTTATACTGACCTTTGGCATGTTGTAAAAATAAAAGAATGCATTATTGATTAGGTAAATTTATAAATATATATGACACTAATTTGCTTTGTCAGCTGTAACACTGAGCTAAGTGTTTGTTAAACAAGAACTATATTGATTTTTTTTTTAGCGCTAACCTTTAATGAGAGAGTGGCTTAGTTTGGTGGTTGATGATTTGTCTTTTGCAAGTCACAATTTGTCAAGCAAAACTTTCAGAGCAACACCGCTATTGATTTCTAAACACTTCAATGACAGGACGGGTGGGGGGTGTGGGGGGGGATTAAAGGTTGTCATCATTAGCAGAGCTTGCTAATGCGATAGTAAGAACTACTTGTAAAGCGGTGCAGCAACGCATGATGGGAAGCAGCATATTCAAACTCGATCTGTGGCTTTTTGGAATGGGGTACAATATGAAAAAAGGTGCAGCGCCACGAGAAAATAAAAGCTGCCACTCCTTAAAAAAAGAGTCGATGAGTTTTTTCCCTCAAAAACAAGGTTAAGAAATATATTGTATGAATGGACATACAGTATATGTTATACCTATACATATATCGCTTATTATTTACACACATTGTCCACAATTAGTTTGAAAACAGTTTAAAATATCATAAAAATCATTGATTGCGCTCTATTTTGGTAAACATGCCTGTGTGACCAGATGAAAGTACGAGACATTTCTCACGTTGGCGTTCACGTTATTATCAAGAGAATGAAAAAGAGTCCGTGAAATTTGTGGTCAAGTTCCACTTTCTTTATTTACACATTTTGCCTGGCGCTCAGCTAGCTCGTTTTTGTCCCTGTATATACACTGTACATATAGTGAATGCATACATATGTGTGTGTGTATATGTGTATATGTATGTATATATATGTATGTATATATATGTATATATGTGTATATATGTATATATGTATGTATATATATAGTGTGTGTACGTATATGTATTCACTCAAACTGGTTGTATGTACCGCATGCACTTTAAAGTGCTAGAAAGAGCGATGCAGACAAGTTTCACCTACACACACACACACACACACACACACACGCAGACATGCAACGCTTGTCCGTGAAGTGTTATTGATGGAGGAAAGCATCATCCTCCCACATGCTGACACAGCACATTGAGGAACGTCACGCCCGCAACCTCTGCCAACCAGTCTGACTTTTCCACGTTAAGTGTCCACCATTCTGTCCTTTCTACAAAATGTAATGGTCATGGATGGCAATACGACCCAAAAATGCTAATTGTATTGATTGAAGAGCGACACGCACCAATCAGCAGCCTTTGATTTATTTAAGGCAGAAGTTGCCTAGCAACCAAACACGCTCCGAAACAGCCAATGATGTCACTTTTTGGATCAACACACCAGCTTAGTAGGAAGAAGAGAAGCTCAATTTATTAATCGTAATAAAATAATAATGAGAATTCATCCATCCGTTTTCCATACCGCTTATCATTCATTCATTTCTATACCGCTTATCCTCATTAGGGTCGCGGGGATGCTGGAGCCTATCCCAGCAGACTTTGGGCGAGAGGCGGGGTACACCCTGGACTGGTCGCTAGTCAATCGTAATAATAATAATCATAATAATAATAATAATAATGATGGTGATAAAATATGAAGAGAAGAGTAGATCAAATGCATGCATAATATATGTATATATAATTGCACAAAGTGAATAGAAATAATAATCAAATAAATATGAATAATAAGAATACATAAAAAAAAAAAACGCCAGAAATGATGAGAAGTCCAACAGATTTAAACACGGAAAAGAAAACTTTAAAAAAGCGGCCACAGATGAATTTACTAAATAATTAACGAAAGGAAATAATAATAATAAGCGTATTAATAATAATAATAACAAGTGTTAACAATACTATCATAAAATATTCCACGCATTTGCTGGCTTGCTTTAAATAACTACACAAATGACAAGATAACCTGACGCAAGCCAGCTGGGGTAGGCTCCAGCATGAGGATAAGCGGCATAGAAAAAGGATGGGACACATACGATACATGAAGGTCTGCATGCGCCCCCTCCGGGGTGCTGTCCATGGTGGCGGTCATGTGACTCAAGAAGGCCCCCGAATTGGATGACGAGGACGAGGTGACGATGAAGATGAACGACGAGCGACGAGTTTGGTGGCGAGGGAACGAAAATGGGAGGATGTGGTCGTTACCCTGGTAACCAACTCTGGACCCCCCCCCCCTCCTCCTCTTCCTACGTCCCCCCCCCACCCCCCGTCCTTCTCCCGCTCCTCTTCCTCACCTCCTGCGCTTGCAGACAATACCGCTCGCCGAGATCCCATCTCAAAAGCACCCCCCCCCCACCCCCACAACGGTGCGTTCACGGCCAATACGTGCACGGCACTCACAGCAATTGGTGACGGCGAAGCTGTTGGCCACCTCCAGGTTGTCGATATGAGGCGTCAGTCGGAACTCGGCCGTGCCGAACTGGACCATGCCTATCCTGAAGGCGCTGTACTCTTGGTCCGCGCCCCTCGGAAAGAGCCCCCCTGCGTGGGATGGGAGAGACGCCAGCTTAACGCAATGCGCATCGCTCGCTCGCAAGGCTCCTCGGCGTTTTGGCGCAATACTTTTCTTTTTTGGGATTTTTTTTCCCGAACGTCTACTCACCGATTTGCACGCTGGGCGAGCCTCCGTGCGCGCACCCCCACAGGACGATGAGGAACGACACGGACAGACTGACGATCTTCTGCATGGCCGCAGCGTCGACGGCAGCGTCCGCCACTCCGGGACTCGAAATATTCCTCTCGCCGTCTCCGGGAGAGGGAGGAGGAGGAGGAGGAGGAGGAGGAGGAGAAGGAGCAAGGCTGTTAGATCCCACACATCTTTGCAGACGTGGAGCCGTTCGCGAATGAAAACAGCAGCTTTTGGGGAGGGGGGGGGGGTGAAAAAACCAAAAGAAAGGGGGTCTCCGGCAGTCGAGGAACGGACCCTTAGCGATGGAGCTCTCTCCTCCTCACCGCGGCTGATTCCTCCTCCAAGTGCGGCGCTACTCGCAGCATCACCCCCGCCAAGAGAGGAACGCTCGGCAGCAGCAGCAGCCGAAGACTGCCGAAGGGAGCCGAAGGGAGCCGAAGTCGGCGTGTGACGTCACGGGCGCGCTGCCAAACTGATAGCAGAAGATAATAGCATCTTTTTCTTCACGATACATCTCATTTGGGACTGGAGGGTCTCACCACGCAGATTCTGGCTCAAAATTGTTTTGTTTTGGGGTTTTTTTTAACTACAAAATAAAAGCACATCGCTGTGGAGTCATAGAAAAGGAACTGCGTGTGGAAATATAAAAATAATAATAATAATAATGTACAGGATGGCTCAAGCTAGCCAGTAAAAGCAAAGACAATGCAATTCTGACAGGACAATTCGTTATGGACTCCATCGTGTAAAATGTTGGCGCAAAGTGTGCGCACGGCGGCGTGATGGCGACGTCGCTTCCTGTCTGTGACATTTTTTCAGGTCACCGGTGCTTGGAGCTGCTTTTAAACATAGCTACTGCACAGCCACTGCAAGCTGGAATCAGGTGGTCGCGTATGGACTAGTCACCCTGGCAGAAAAAGCAATGACAACAAATATTAAAACAATGAAAGGATTGGATCATGAATTACTGGATGATTCATATACTGTATGTGAAACATCTATCTGTCCTTCTATCAGTCCGGTCTATCTGGTCCCTCTCTCTGTCTGTATTCATGTGTGGGTCCATCTGTCCGCCTGTCTATCTGTTGGTCTGGACAGTTTTCTATGACCATGTCTACTACATCTCTCGTGTTTATTCAGCCTTTTCACTAGTTGAGGAGCGACAACGCTAGCCGCTGTCTTTCAGAACCAGGGACAGCAAACCACATGCAGGGCTGACTCCTGCAAGAGGAGAGAACTTCAGCTGAAGCGCAATCCAAACTGAGGTTGCGCGTGAAGGGAGGAGTGTGTACAGCTCTCTTTGAAGTTGCCCAGCAAAAGCGTTTCCTGCCATCGGGGTGGAACTTTGGGGGGGAGTTAAAGCAGCAGGGATATGTCCCAAGGTCCGCGCACGAGTGCTGAGATCAAACACTTGAAGGCATCATATTGCATTTCAAGGTGAGCGCCACTTTTCATTTCAACTCCTAAAAAAAAAAAAACTCCCATCATCAAATCAGATGATCCAACATGATCCTGTGGAGGAAAACATCCTTTGACAGTAAAACCAGTACAAACCTCTCAACCAACCACCCTGATTCTTAGTACCCAGGGGTGTGACGGTATATAATCAGAATCCAATTCTTGGTACGCCGGGTATACTCACACGCAACACGTTGAGCAAGGGACAGGAAGTGTAACTGCAGTTACCTCAAATAAATACAGTGCAGTCCAGACATGGCTAGAGTGATAATGTCAGGCCTCGCAAAGCCTCTCCCGTCGTTGAAGTATCCCGTTTGGGAACATTTGGCCTTCCCAGTGAAATACTGTACGTAGACGGGCAAAACAGGTAGATGAGCAACTTTGCTCGAAATAAAACACTCCTTTAAGTTCTACTGTTGCACCAGTCTGCATTGTTGCACCATTCTTTGAAAAAAAAAAAAAATGTTTACATTTTTAAAAAATGTAATTACTGGAGAAATACCTGTTTTCCATTTTTTAAATATTTAATTTAATAATTGCTATTAATGCTGTTTTATGTTATGTGTTTTTCTTTATTGAACCCAAAATGAGCCAAATGTGGCCTTAAAACAGAGGTAGTTTCCGGACTGTGATCACTGAGTGCCATTACACACCGAATTAATTTGTAAAATATGCACGATTTCCGATTTTAAGTATAATTTTTTACTTAAGGCATTTTCCATGTATGGATTCAAATGAGACAGTATAATTTTGTGACATTTTTTAAAATATTTGGATTGGATTTGGATTATATGTCCTAACCCGCCTCTTCATTTTTCAGTTGTCTTTCTATTATTTTTAATTTTCACACTATATGTAAAAAAAGATTTATACGCAGCTATTGATAATATATTTGATATCTAGTACAAAGAATGATGTTACACAGAAAGATTCCTTACATTTTTTTCCAAACAGTATTGAACAGTGAGTGTAAGATGGCTAGTTAAACAGCAGTCTACAGTAGTTTTTCTAGGTCTCCATTGTCTTGAAGCAATTCAATCATTTGCATGAATAGAGAATCAGAGCAATTCCCTTAATAAATAATATTCATAATTCAAAACTAGCAAGATAAGGTAACCAAAATATCAGAAACAGCTCATGGTATGATGCCGTGCAACTACAATAATAAACACGTTGTTGGTGTTTTATTGGTGGAAAAGCTTAATGATGGCAAAAAGTCTTCCTATCCTCACAGTCTAGCTGCGTATGGCACCCATGGCTTCAATCTGACGTTCGGAGCGCTGAGCGCATGATGCAAAACGGCATCCTGATGTGGTAAACACATCATGGATCCCAATATATGAGAACCCCCTCCTTGCCGCTCCCCGGCCCATGATTGGCTGACTGTCACGGCGCCGTCCTCATCTCCTGGGTAGCGGCCTGGTGAGAGGTCGTGTCAGATTAGTCAGCGCTCTGTGTGATATAGGTTACTGCACTGTGATGCTTGCGGGGTGCACACACACACACACACACGCACACACTTGTTTGATACATCCAGTCGTCCAATGTAGATGCATCCAAGCGTGCATCAAACTGACAGTGTCTTTTACACAGGTCAGTGTACACCATCATGGTGATGCATTTATATTGAATGGGGCCTTTCATTGTCAAAGAAATGTGGCCCCTAGAGGGCACTGCAGTACAGAGTTGTGCGCGTGTGTGTGTGTGTGTGTGTGTGTAAAAGCTGTGAGTCAGGCAGATCTTTTATTGACTTATTAGTACTGACTTATTGGACTCGACATTAACATTTCAAAATTGAGGTTTGGACGCCACGGACAGATCATAGCACTTGTTAAGCATCCAATCAGATTGCTCTGACGCCTAATGTGTCACGAACAATAGGGGCCATATTTACAATGTGGAGTTTTATTTGAATGATGTTGCGTAGAGAAAGTCTATATTGTGTAATTCTTTTGTCACACACTTTTTCAGTCTCTTTTATTTTTTTATTTTGTTCTTGCTCGACATTGCCTTAAAGCAGTTTACCCGTTTAGCTTAAGCTAGCCTTTTCATTCAGTACAGTATTTTGAAACCTGTTGGTTTGGTCCAAGCAGTCCAAACAAAAGCTGTAGCAATTCTGCACTTGAGCAAAGTAGCTTCCACTTCACTCGTCCACGGCCCTACTTCCTGAAGCGGCACTCACGTTCATGTCGATTTTTAATTAATTTATAGGAGTGTGTTGGGAACTATGAAATGCAACACGGAACGCCGTGAACTCAGGACCGCCTGTACAACAAAACCTTGAAATGCCTCATGGTGGTAGACATCAGAAAACAAAATGCAAGAATGTGTGTGAGAAACACGGAGTAGAACCGCTGCTCGGGCATCTGGGTAGGATCCCTCCCGGACACCTCCCTGGGAGGTGTTCAGGGCACGTCCAACCGGTAGGAGGCATCGGGGATGACCCGGGACACGCTGAAGAGACTATGTCTCTCAGCTGGCCTGGGAACACCTCGGCATCCGCCGGGAAGAGCTGGACGATGTGGCCGGGGAGAGGGAAGTCTGGGCTTCTCTGCTTAGGTTCCTGCCCCCGCGACCCGACCTCAGCGGAAGAATGGATGGATGGATGGGCATTAGTGAATACGCACAATTCATAAAAGTTGTCTTTAAAATGCACCGATTGTGTGGATTCGAGGTCAAATTGAGTGCACTAACCCGACTGCGACCAGCAGAGGCGCTGTTTATTAAGTCGCGTCCTTTTTCCTTTCAGTCCAGTAATTTCGTCTATGGAGTTTCTATGATTAACGCCATTTGTAGTTTCGTATCCAGATGACCAGAGAAGCGAATCAAACGTCAGTATTCCACAGCTGCGTCATCACCGCATTCTAATTTGTGACCGATGAATCTTGGCGATCAAGCGCATACGCCTCGATGCCTCAGTTCAGATCAGGAGATCGCGGCAAATGTCACCGAAAAAAGACCGACAGCTCCCGTCCGTTCCCGCATCTTGATTGCCATGACCTCGCCGCCGCGACATCAGGTCAGCATCCATCTAGTTTCATTAAGCCCAAGACACATTTCATCTGGGGCGTCTCGCCGGGCATAAATAATAGATGGCCCATTAGGAGCGGTCAAGACTCGGCGAGATAGAAACATGGCTTGTTGAGATGACAGCGCCTCTTTTGTGTGTGTGTAGATTCACAGTCATCCAAGTAGTGGTAAAAAAAAAAAAAAAATTAATAAAAAAAAAAGGTTGAATCGAGGCAACTGGACCCTTCCTGTTTGAAGATGTTTAACCTTTAATGCAAAAAAGTGTGGAGTCTCCCTTTTTTTGTGGGTAAAGTCTCCGGATCAGTTCATTCATTCATTCATTTTCTGTACCGCTTATCCTTATTAGGGTCACGGGGATGCTGGAGCCTATCCCAGCTGGCTTTGGGCGAGAGGCGGGGTACACCCTGGACTGGTTGCCAGTCAATTGCAGGGCACATACAGACATACAACCATTCACACTCACATTCATACCGATGGACAATTTAGAGTCACCAATTAACCTAACATGCATGTTTTTGGAATGTGGGAGGAAACCGGAGTACCCGGAGAAAACCCACACACGCACGGGGAGAACATGCAAACTCCACACAGAGATGCCCAACGGAGATTTGAACCCAGGTCTTCCAGATCTCCTGACTGTGTGGCCAATGTGCTAACCACTCAGCCACCGTGCGGCTCCCCGGATCAGTTCAGAACAACAAAATGAAAAACTTGTAAATGGTCCGTATGGAAGTCAAGATTGCCGATTTGCTTATTTCAATGTCCGTCAAAAAGGGACTTTGTCTCAGACAGATCATCCAATCATCACGCAGAAGCCGAGCGTCCGGGCCAGCTCGCTGGCCCATAGACCCCCAGAGATAATAAGCGTCCGATGGGCGGGACAAAGCCCAGAATATATCCAATGACTGTTCAGCTTTGCGCAGAGGAACAACCCACTCTTCGCTTCCCCATCGAAGTCAGTAGACACTCGCAGAGTGACAGAGGATAGTCGCCAAACACCACGGTAGTTGTTTTTAACAAAGACAAAGTCAGTGGGGATGGGTAAAGTGTACGGATCAGCTCAGAACAACGTAATGAAAAACTTGGAAAATGCTCAGGGTGGAGGTTTATACTTCAAGATTGCCGATTCGCTCATTTCACTGTCAGTCAAAATTGGACCCCACCTCAGACAGATCATCCCATCATCATGCAGATTGCCCTGGGCCAGCTCACTGCCCCATTGACTCCAGGGGACGCTGACCATTTGATGGGCGGGACAAAGCCCAACATTTATCCAATGGCCGTCCAGTTTCGTGCAACAACCCTTCAAAGTCAGTAGACGCCAAGCAGTCGGGGATGAATAGGAAGGAAGTCGTGTCTGTTACCTGTTTTTAGAGTCCCGCCCCTGGCCGGCAGTTGATGGCCACACGACTGCAACAATTCTGTCAGCTCGACTCACTTGGTGAAAAGTCATCTTTTATTGATCTTTTCTTGCAAATCTGACAAACGCACTCGTGACCCGCTTTTACGGGGGGGTCGGCCATCGCAGCTTCGAGAGGGGAGGCGTGGCCCGCATTAGGGAAGAACCCAAATCAATGTTTAGAATGTCTACTTCTATATCTTTACATGCATGCGTTGTCTTGTTCAAACATGCAAAGTAAAGCCAACTTCCAGTTCCGCTTTTGCAACTCATTAAACAGGTGGGGCAAATAAATCCTCTAATCATAAATAGCTATTTACATATGCTCTTTTATATATGCATCTCGCAAAGCGGTTTAAATAAATAGTCCGTCTTTCCTGATTTGTTTACACAACATCCATCATCTCAGGTGCAGTCAATATAGAATTCAATATATTCATAGGGGGGAAAGAAAGGCCGACTGGTCTTCTAGCGCACAAATGATGAGAATAAACATGTAGGGAAGGAAAGATATATATTCATATAGTAGGTTTAGCGTCATCTCAGCAGTCATTTGGTACGGGAAAGATTAACACGCTGGAGATTAATTAATTCAAGGAAGCACCGATTTTTAGGGCTGGTGGTGGTGGAGGGAGTGAGGGGATGAAGAAGATCACAAGTAAACGGACCAGTAGATGACGTTGAAGAAAAGGAAGGAGAAGGGGAAGAGGGCTCGCGCGTACAGGTCGACCCTCTTGGCGGCCGAGGGGATGACGGGCTTCGGGGGGGGGGGCTTCTTGTTGTTCTTGGCTTGTGACTTTCCCGCGCCGCCACTCGTCTCGATGGGCTTCCCGTAGCAGTCAAAGTTCGACAGCTCAAAGTCCCGCGGGAGCGAGCCCACGATGCTGAAGTCGTTGGTGCGCAGGTCCGACTTGGAGGTGCACACCTTCTTGCAGCGCGTCTCGGCCACCTGGGGGGGCGAGAGACACGGCGGCAATGATCTCTGCGTTCCACGTGTGCACACATGCGTAACGTATGAGCTGAGGTTGATTGGAACTGGGGAAAATTGAAAAGACAATGTTGGTCTAAGATGATGTTGAGACTACGTGCACTTCATCACATGCAGCTTTAAAATGACATCGAATCCCCAAAAGTGATGCAAGATGCAATTTTCTTTTGATTATGCCTTGGGAAAGTCTGTACTGCGCTAATATAAATGACATTGGGTAGGAAGGGCGGTATAAACGATATACAACAGAAACTATATTCTAGCCGTGTCCAACAAAGTTGGGGACAACCGGCAACAAATTGACAATATAATCTAATTCTTGCCTCCTCGCCGACAAGTAAACCAGGTTTCATTATCACGAGGGGTGTCTTCGAATAGATTAGATTCAAAGGGGTCCGACTTGACAGTCAGTCTCAGTCGTCAAGATTCAAGTCAAGATTGTACCATTCTGACTACACGGGGGTGCCTACGGCTGCTGCTGAGCATACATTATTACGTAGAAACTCTTTGTTCTTGTTATAGATAGCCCATTTTGATACAAACTCAGGCTCATTTGAAAACGGTATGTGTGTTTAACAGAAGACCTACACGCAGCCCCACTGTCTCCTGCAGATTTGCAGTTATTATTTTGCTCACGTCGGGTCTGCTTTCTCGACATGAGCGTTCGGATGTTAGGAAGCGCCAACCTTTTTATCATCGATCTTCAACTCTTTTCTGAGATCTCCAGAGTACGAAAGTCTACACACACCATCAGGCCGGGCGGAAGTGCTCTCAAGCGGCGTTGAGAACGTAAACAAAGGTGATGAAGGAGAAGTACGAGCTGAACTCAAGCTGAAAATAATTCTATCTCCAAAGGTTTGGGAATTAATGGTCTAGCTACATGTAGACGTAAATGAACAAGTCTACAGAGGGAAAAAAACAACAACGACACAGACATTACTGTCTACGGCATCTTTGTTATTTGTAACCTCTTTTGAAATTGTTCTTTTATAACAGTACATTAAAATGCCAAATAATATATAGTGATAAACGTTGTTATTGCAAGAAGCTGCAATATACTGCATATCGCAATGTGCAATTTTGGCCATATCGCCCATCCCTAGTATTGGGCTTAGGACAGACACTTGTGGAACTCCATCACAGGGTTTTGATTGCTTGGAGATGTAGCAGTGCCTTAGTGGACAATGGAAAGACCAAACCAGACCGCAGTTAAGTGCCCCTGATGCTGGACCAGTACAACCAATGTTTTGAACAGTCCTCATCTAAACTGGGTAGAAAATATGTTTGGACAGAAACCCACTTGATAATATCCACCATTAGGTGACCTCCCCCCTTCCTCCGTTATGTCACAACCCTCAAATCGGCGCTTATAATAGCCAATCTCTAACAGGCTTTCCTCCGGCAAAAAGAAGCTTTTTGTCAACCTCCCTGAAGGCTCACGAGATCTAATCAGACGACGGATGCTGAAGGCATTAAGGTCATCTAAGCTTCATTATTGTTGATTTGCTTTTGACAAGAAAGTCCGTTAAAGCACAATGGAGTCGTGTAATCCTCTCAAACGCAACACGGTAACACACCCCACAGGAAAATTAATTTCAATGATTTGCACAATCTGAATGGATTACGCAAATGACATGCAGGGGTCGGACCTGACTCTTGACTCCTGTTAGATTTTTTTTAATAGATCTGACTTCCCTGTTTTGCGTTTAGATTACATCTCTGAAGAAGAAAAAAGAAAGTGTGACATCATGATCTAAAATCATCTAAAACGCTGTAAATAGAATTATTTTAGACCTACAGAGCCAGAAATAACCATGACAGAAAAGCATGCATGTCAATCAAAAGGGATACACTGACATGCAAGGTGCTGACATGGAGTGGCGTCCCTCCGGTGCCGTTGACCGTGTTGTTCCTGGCGGTGGCGGTGGTGGCAGCAGCAGCGGCGGCGGCGCTCTTTCCCATGGCCTTTTCCTTGGACGCTATCTTGGCCTTCTCTGCCTCGATGCGCTTGGGGCTGTTGAGCATCACTTGGACCACGGCGTACTCCACCAGCGAGGCGAAGCCAAACAGCAGGCAGGCGATGAGCCAGATGTCGATGGCCTTCACGTAGGACACCTTGGGCAGCTCCGACGCCAGCGAGGTGCACTCCGAGGACAGCGAGAGCACGGACAGGATGCCTGACGACAACAAAGACGATCGGTTGGCTTAAAGGTAGGGAGTCGACGGTTTTCATTGTTGATGATCTTTGATCAGTCTTTCAAATGCCAGCTACCTCATGAGTCCATGCAGGATCATGGACTCATATGTGGAATCTCACAAATCCATCTCGCTAAGATAAGGTAGCATTTTACGCACCTGCAAGGACGAATTGGCGCCCTCCGAGAACAAAGAGGTAGCATTTTTAAGTCATCTTTTTCTTGCCATATTGATCTGTTCACCCTGTCTTGGCAGTCCACCCTTTAGGTTGATTTTCAAACTGCCCTTGTCCAAACCTTTTCTATCACCTCTGTCCCATTTGAACCAATGACCCGATGTGTCTTCGTCTTGACACATGGTTAACACTCAATTTAGACCAAAAACCCAAAAGCTTTTATTGCCATTGCTTTTAAGACACGTTTCCTTCAGTAGGATGCCTCTGATAGCCTCTAATGACTTGGTACCTTTAAATAAGTCTTTTTACCCCCCCTCCAAATTACAGGTTACAGCTCCCCCTTTCACTGCGGTTCAGGCAGGACCAGAAACGATTACGGCGTCACTTAGGAAGGAATTTTAACCCCCATTAACCAGCGTCACTCCCTTTCCATTAACGCAATGTTCCTTCAGAGACTGGATAAATACATTGCCATGACTGGTGGGGGTACACCTCATTAAGGCGGGTTTGTTGAGATTTCAGGAGTTCTAATCAAACTCCACCACACTAGCCTGATTAGTACTTGGATGGAAGACGCCCTGTTATTACCAGATGCTGCATGCTTTGGGTCCGCATTGATCAAGTACGCTAGAGAGGATTGTTCAACCAGTTCAACCACCAATGATGGACACACATGGAGGAACCACACATACACAAGCCGGGAGCACCCGAGTGTTGACTGACCTGCGCTGTTCCCATCTAGAGAGGAGTCAGAGGCTGGCGCCTCCCATGTGGAGTTGAAGTGATGATGGCGTGAGGGAGGTGATAAACAACTGGAGGGAGGATGGAGGAGAGATGAAAGCAGTGGACCAGTGGACGGGGATGACGGTGCAATTTATGCAGCCCTATACGTGCATACAAATAGGTGGGATTCGTGCACAACTGCTGACGGAACCGGGGCCTCATCGATAAAAATGTGCATGGAAATCTGACTATGAAGACGCAAGGAGCGGACTTTGTACTGGGAAAAAGTGTCACATTTGGAAGACACGGCAGTGGCAAAACAAATAAAACAAAGACTGAGTAACAGCAAGTCCGCTGTCATCATGGAGGAATTAGTTTTTGGAGGAATGTCCTGGTGCAGGTGTTGGGAGTTGAGTGACAACCAGCTTTGAGGCGAATTTACCACACCTCCCATGTTGGAGTGTGGCCCAGAGTTGCGGCAACTGGCCGATCTCATGCCGTAAGCAAATCTTTTCCGATCTTCCAAATACAGAGGATCGGCAGCCGATCCCCATCCTGAAGATCGTATTGGGACATTCCTAGAATACAGTAAACTGGTGTGTAATGGTGTTTATGATAAATGACAATTGATATCCATCAGTTTTGTGCGTATGCAAAAATTTGTAGATGAGGCCCCAGGACATTTCCATAAAACCCCAATTGGACAAAAGATGGAATAACAGAGATGAACCAATTGGTTATTGTTCCTCGCTGGTGATTTAGTGGGTACAGTGGGTACAACTACATGCAGTCGGTATTCAGGTTGAGGTCAATATTCCGGTTTCTGAAACATTTGGAATAAAGCGTTTCCATGCATACGCAAACTTGTAAACATGGTCATTGTGATCAATCAGGACATCCCGATCAAAATGCGCATGGTCGCTATACAAGTCGTAAATGAATATTCCATTCGATAGGGATATCGCGATTGCCGTTTAGATGACCCGATATTTGGGTTGGAAAAGAACTAACCCATGGGTAAAATTCGGGGTTTTAAAAATCGGAATATGAGCATATTTGGGTTTTTCAAAGTTATTGGTGTTTACACGGCCATGGTCTAACCAGGTAGGTTATTGCTAATGTTCCGGTTATGAAAGGGTTATTTGACTGCATGTAAACATAGCCAATATTCCTTTGTGGGAATGATTTGGAACCAAGTATGATACGGTAAAAATGGCTCAAAACCACCCAGCAGTGAATTAAGTTTGCTGAGACTTAGACCAGCTGCCCTCGATCAACTTGACCTGGTTTTGGTTTTGAAGGACTTCACGCTTTATGGTGCTTTGCTACCGGTCCAATCTGTCAATTACATCTGTTGTTTATTGATTCATCACACCGGACGGGGCCGCATGCTTGCTAGATAAGGTCCTTCATGCTGTCAAGGTGATCGATGGCGTCGCGGCGGCAATAAAAATCAACCACCCGACAAAACATACAATTCCTCCCCAGTGGTTTCTGTTTGGTACACCGTGGGATTTCACACCTAATTACGTGCATGCTCCAAGTGTTCTGGCCGGGAAAGCATATTAACACGTCTTTTGTCGGCGGAAGACAATGAAGTGGCGCAGACTCAAAAATAGTCACTACCCAAAGGGACTCTGGCAGCGCTGGCGTCAGGGTTGATCCAGAAGGACAGCCAAGAGAGGACGACGATGAGGAGCGTGGGCGCGTAGACGCCCATCATGTAGAAGCCGACCTGTCGCCTCAGGGTGAAGATGACCTCCACGCAAGTGTAGTAGCCTGGCGGGTAGGAGAGATTGAAAGAAGTGATTGAAATACTCCACGGAAGAGCAAAATCTTTTGTCTTCTTTTATGGATTTGGGATTGAGTCGCCTTAATGGTTACTGCAGCGCTTCAAAGCATCTGGATTGATTCTACTGTACACCATTCACAGCTGGGTCAAAGGTGGGACATGAAAAGACAAACTACTGCTGGTGAAAACAACTTCCCAGGCCAAATCATAAGCAAAGTGGGGAGGTAAGAAGGCAAAATTCAAATAAAATTACGACATTTTTAGAATTGGTTTCGAGCGTCCGGGGCAGTAGACCCCGAGAGATGCTGAGCGCCTGATGGGCAAGACAAAGACCAGCATTCATCCAATGACCGTCCAGTTTTGCACATATATAGTCAGTGAAACGTACACACAGTATTTTACACCCCCTTTTTTTAACCACTACCACATTTTAGAGGAGGCTGAGCTTTCCTTGCATTCCTTGCTTACATCATTGTCTAGGAGCAGAACTAATTTATAACCACTGTTTGTTTTTAAGGGTGTTGGTCCAAAGGGACGTGTGAGTCATACATGACCTGGAATATCTGGTGGGGTTTTTACTGCTTGTAAGAGCTGCCTGTATCGCAGCTCAGGCTCCAAGCACTCGAGTGCAGAGGAAATCTTTGTGTCCAGCCATGTTTCCATGGTAACGTGATAAAGGGCTGACTCACAGCCGTGTCTCAAAAATGTGCGTGGGTGTTGAACGTTGCCGCTCTGCTCGCACACACACCTGTTCCTGCGTAGAATTTGGTGCAGTTTCCGTAATCGATGTCTTCTTGTCTGATGTCAAACTGGGGCAGGGCGATGGCGTCCATCTGCACTGGGTCTCCCGTCTGCCACATGAACTGCAGGTCGTCTGTGGTGTAGCCGACTGGACGACACAAAATCGTGTTAGGGATCCAAAAACGCATGCGTCCGGGCGTGGCTTTAAGTAGGACTGAAACTCACAGCTTTCAAGTTGCATTTTGCACCTCTGGGTGTCCATGGGGAACAACGTCAGGTCCAGTGGACACGAGAGGGTGACAGACAACCTGCAAGGCGGGGGTGTTTTTATTCCTCATGCCCGTTGGAGAAAGAAGAGTATTGTACATCTGATAAACCAAACTATGAGGTTACACTCACATATCATTACAGTGTGTTTGTGCAAGCGGTACTTTTGGGAAATTATCTTGCCACCTTGTTGCTTTACTTTTAGATTTTGCAGGTACTTTTTGTGCGCCAGTGCGGTAAAGTCAACTCGGAAGACACTTGATTAGGAACGTCTGCCTTCGCGAAGACAATGCTTACTTCTGAATACACTGTGTCAGACATATTTAACAGGATATTAGCGCTAACATACAGTCAAAAATACTTACCTTTTTGTTCCAAATTCCGTTTCATTGTTTTCCGCAAATTCCGTTTTTTAGAATTTAATGGAAGCCCGTTTCCGCCATTAAAAGAAAAAATATATATCCCAATGGTAATTCATAATTATGTGAAGTTATGGAATAAAAAATCATATTTATGAAGTCAAAATTAAAATTAATTGGGCTGGGAGTGAGGTTCTGCCCCAGGTGGAGGGGTTTTGGGGTAAGTATCTCGGGGTCTTGTTCACGAGTGGTAGGGAGTGTGAGACAGACGGATCGGTGCTGTACCGGACTGTCATGGTGAAGAAAAAGCTGAGCCGGAAGGCAAAGCTCTCAATTTACCGACGTGTCTATGTTCCCAATTGGTGGAATTGGAAAAGGTAGCCGTAGACCGGGAAGTCTGGACTTCCTCACTGATACTGCTGCCGACTGCCGCGACCCGGATAAGCGGAAGAAAATGTATGAATGGATGTTTTCTATTGGCCGTACGCTTTGTTGACCCTGAGAAATTCACGAATGAAGGTGCCCAACGTGGACTCGACACCCCGATGCACTTATGGTGTTGCAAGTGTGCGTACCTCATACTGATGAGCACGTCGCCGTTGCGGAAGATGAAGAGGAGGATGTTCTCCTGCGTGACGTCGTGGAAGTTGGCGCTCTTTTCGTTGGCGAAGAACAGGTCGGGCTTCCAGAGACACTTGAACATCTTGGGGTCGACGGTGAGCGAGTCGGACTTGAAGTCCTGCGGCAGCTTGAGTCTGGGGTCGTTCCAGCGCTGTCGCAGGAAGATGTTGACTCTGTAGTCCTGCGGAGGTTCAGTGCGGCACATGTGGACACGAGGTTACCCTTCACTGTCACCCTAAGGCAGTTTGTCATACAGTTTGTACTGGATCGCCTTTGACTGGCGCTCAGACTTAGCGGCCAAGGACTTTACGTTCTGTCGGTTTTGAAGGCAACAACCAACCATAAACGTGATGTTTGGTGCTACACTTTACTATCTTCATGGAGGCCCCTGCGGGTGTGCACCAGACGACGGCCTAACAACCTAACAACAAGCTGGGCTTGGTTCTGTCCTGCTGTGGGCCGGGACTACTAGCACACACACAGGACAACAATGTGGTCCTCTGCAAATGTTTGGGCCGTCAGATCCGTTGCACGCTGATCGGAGGTGACAAGAGTTGCAAACACGAGGGCCGTCTTGAAGCGCCCGAGGCTGTTTCCACCTCCCGTGGAATCAAAAGTTAGTATTGCGCAATTGAAGTCACATGAAAATTGCTAATGTCTTCCAGATATGTGGAGAAAAATGAAGCTAAATTATTAAACATAAGAAGTAACTGCATGTCACCTTCGGGCCGCTTGTCTCGTCGGGTCCTAAATCCCAGCCGTTACATTCATTCATTTTCTATACCGCTTATCCTCATTAGGGTTGCGGGTATGCTGGAGCCTATCCCTTGGGCGGGAGGCGGGGTACACCCTGGACTGGTCGCCAGTCAATCACAAGGCAAACAAACAAACAGTCACACTCACATTCATACCGATGGACAATTTAGAGTCGCCAATGAAGCTAACATGCATGTTTTTGGAATGTGGGAGGAAACCGGAGTACCCGGAGAAAACCCACACACGCACGGGGAGAACATGCAAACTCCACACAGAGATGCCCAACAGAGATTCGAACCCAGAACCTCCTGACTGTTAGGCCAACATGCTAGCCATTCAGCCACCGTGCGGCCCATTCCTGTCAGTTGAGGAACAATAATACAGTCAAACTTTTTTTCCCCAAAGGTTTTCATATGATCCCATTTTTTTTGATGACAATATTTTCCAAACGTTTGCCTCAGTTGTTGTATCGTGGTTCCCAAACTTGGTGGATGATCTCCTGAAGCCAAGCCTGCGCTTGTCTGCCCTAATCTGGTTGTTTTATTGTACGTGTCCTATGCTGTGCATTAAAAGAGACTCGGTGAGGATTCTGGGAGATAACCGAGATAACCAATGGAAGGACAGCTTCTTCTTCTTCTTCGGTTTTACGGCGGTCGGCGTCCATTACTTTGCTGCATTAGTGCCCCAAGGGAGGGCAGCTTGTATGGCGGTGCAGTTCATTCAACACTCAGGCGGGACTTTTCAATTTCATTTTCATATTTTGATTTTTTGTTTTAATAAGTCGAGGTTCCACTGTAAAGGATGAATGAATGAAATGTACACACTTTTTTTTTTAGACGTTTCTTTGCAGTCTCAGTCACTCGGGGAACCCAGGTCTCCGTTGTCCTACAATTTTTCGGACGTTTTCAGTTACCCAACACCGTGTCAAAGTACATTTTTCTGTGGCGGTGTGTAAGCGAGATCTTATTTTGAAAAAGATACTGTCATTTCTTAACAGTCCACTCAGGGGCTTGTGTCTTTTTCCTTTGCTCTTTCTGCAACTGACTCTTTTCTTTGGCCGCACATCAAGCCGCCCGGTCCCTTCTGGAGGGATTCAAACGCAGCCAGCAAATCTTACATGGAGGAGCTGTAAAACGTGGAAAAAAGGAAAACACCTGCCCCGGTTCATATCGGGGAATTAGTCATCCTCCCGGAGATGTGCTAACGACGGCGGACGTGATGTTGCCGCTCGGTGTGTGTGTGTGTGTGTGTGTGTGTGTGTGTATGTGAACAACATCGCTTACTCCCACACAGGAAAAGTCTGAGGGTCTCTAATCTTTTTGTCTCCCACTTGAACTTCTTTAAATATATGATGCTCATGCACAACTTGGACTGCAATTACTCCGAATAACAAACACTTAGGCGAACCCAAAGGACGGGCTTTATTACAAGTTCTAATGAGTTCCATTGAAAAAAGATACCCTTGGAAATATCAGAACGCTCAGCTGCTGTGGATCAGAGAGTTATGAACACAAACAAAACGATGAAATGATAGAAGCCCACGTGCTCTCATAGCGCATATTCACGTAGCATATGATCCAAAGTCGGCCATGTCGATGAAATGAAGTCTTTGGATCTTTAAAATGAACCATTTCTCACCATGGTCGTCTCCTGGATGGAGCCAAAGCTGTTGATGAAAATGTTCACTCGGTCTTCCACTGGTATTCCTGTGTGGGGGGGAAGAATTGAGGAATTTTTCGTTTAATGTGCGTTTGTGCCACTCAGAACACAACACACATTACCAGCTGTCATCTGTATTTTGGCCAATCAAAAGCCTGGGAAAGCTACCACGCATTATCATGCCTTTGTTGGCACGCCATCTCCAGCATGGTAGAGTAAAAATAACTTCTCCTCACATTCCATGTGGAAGTGGTAAGATTTGGCTTCTCAGTTTTTCTTTCTTCCCCACTCCATTTGAAACCCCTTCAATTTAGAATAACTAAATTGGAGCCTAACTAGCGAGCATGCAGCCCTGGCACATCGCTTGTATCCCTGCAGTGACCTTAGCATTAACATTAGCAATGTAGTGTATAGCAAAAAAAGGCGTGTAAATGAGACTATAGGGGTGTTATTTCATGTCTACATGGATCTAATAATGGTACTACAACATATTTAGAAAGTCATAAACGGGTTTTCTTCCTACTTGGTGGAAATTCCGTTACCGCGATGACTGTATAGCATATATTGTCATAAAAGCCCAGACAACACCATGACTTTTTTCAGTGTTCCCTGGCTATATCGCATTTTTACATGAATGAATAAATGGTCGCTGTTTTGCGGTAGACTTCCTCAAAAGATACTGAAATACAAGTACAAGTAATATTCTGGTCACCAGGTGGCAGTAATGACAAAACAGCAAGACATTACCTTACCTTATATGACCTTAAGACCATGTTTGACATGATAGAGTGGGGGAGAAAGAAGTTCTCCTCCCATTCCGTGTGGAAGTGGTAAGATTTTAGCTTCTTAAGTTTAGAATAAATCAATTCGAGGCTAACTGGTTAGCGTAAAACAACCACTCGGATGACACAAAGTCTTGACTTTCTCTATAAAATTTACAACGATTCACCTAAAACTCGCGACTACACAGAAACTACGACGACAGGCGACCCTGCAGGAAGTCTTACTGGGATGATGTCCCAGCTCAAGGGGATAGAGATGCAAAATGTATTGTCTTGACGATTAATTGACTTACATCTATGACATTTATATGCATTTTATTGCAAAAGTCACACACTCTGTGCTGGTAAAAATAAATGTAAAATGTAAAAAACAGAAATCTAAAAAATTAAAACGGAAAAAATTGAATTTGGCAAAAAAATACAACAACATTTGGGACTAGATAAAGCAGATTTTATAGGGCCTTAGTTTAAGAATTTGGGATGACCTTTAGGTACAGAAACGTATGCTCGCCTGTGAACCGGAGGCCAAATTATTTGTATTTGTGTTGCCATGGCCTTTGTCATAGTTTGGGGCTGAATGACAGCGCCACCAAGTGGGAACAATAGCACAGGCAACACAGTAGGGGTGCACATTTTAACAAAGAAGACTGTATGCTGCTTGGAGCAGGATGTTCCTGATAGGGTTATTTCCCAAAAGCCACTTTGGTATTCCGTAAAATTGATATTTTGTAAAGCTATTTCAAGAACAAAAAGCATCTCAGCTTTGTCATGTAGGAGAAAAAGTGTATGATTAGTATGACCTTTGGTATTTGCTCATTTTTCACAATTTTGCATTTTTTAGGTGACTTTCCCAAATATTTCAATATTCTTCTTAAATAATGTTTTTAAATTTGCTTTTTGAAATTTTATGACATTATTCCCATAATATTCTGAATTTTTCCCCAGCCTCGTTTCCAGTCTGCTTCTCAAATTCCGACTTACGAACATAACATTTTTCATTTTTTCTTTAATATTCCAACCCTTTGCTACAAAAATGACATTATTTTTGCTTCTAATATTAGAAATTAAAAAGTCAAATTGCAACAGTTTTTCTCCTTAGAATATTAGTTTTTCTCTTAATATTATGACTTTTTAAAATGTTTTCCAATTTCTACTTTCTTCTTGTAAACTTTTTACCACATATTTAATTATTACTTTTTTTATTCCCATAATATCTAACCTTCTGCTGGTAACATTATAAGTGTTTCCGCAACTGCTGTTTTGTTTCCTATGATATTACAGCATTACAAATAATGTGCTTTTTTCCATAGTGCAAGTTGCAATATTGCAACTAAAACGATGTTTGTTGGCTTACAACTTTTTTCTCTTAATGACCTTATTCTTGTGAACCTTTTTTCATTTTTTACAGTTTTATGTTTGTTTTTATTAGTTTTCTCGCCCGCGGGCCGCACTTTGGACACCTTTGCACCAACCACTCATTTCCCAGTCAAACCCCATAGCGGTGGATAAAAGTGCGGAGGTTTTATAAGCTGCAGCCGAGGGAATGGGCAGTTTAGGAGATCATGACACGCCGCTAATGGATGACTTTTCAGGTCACTCCGGAATCGAGAGCAGATGTTTTGCTCGCGGACCGGTCGATTCCGCTCTCGGCACACGCAGCTCTGAACAAGCGGTGGCTCGGCCCGGGGCCCGAGGATGGACGCTGTTTAACGTGAAGATCGAACCAAGGAATGCCGAGGACATCCGTCAAGCGCTCGCTACTATCTTGGAGTGCCTGTGATTTATTGCAGTATCTGCTGAGTTTGTCACGTGATCACATGGCGGGATTAGCTGTGATGAGCGCAAACGTTACATCTTTTTTGCTTGATCGCAGCATGCGTGTTAATGGGAGACATCTGAGTGTCTGTGCGGAAAGATCAAGCTCTCCCAGATGCCCGTTTCGACTCAAGATCGCAATGATAAATCCCAAAGAAGACGTCGAGAGTATCCGATGTGAAATTAGCATGACACCAGCGATCAAACGGCGCTCGTAAAGACGAGACAGATGGGGATGAAGAGGGATTCGGACCTACCTTTGAAGTTGGGTCGTATTCTGGGATCATAGCTGATCAGTAACCTGTTCAAGATGTTACTGGTGGAATTGGCAGGGACTCGGGCCAGGTCCTCGGATGACAGCTGCCTGCAAACAAAGGAGAGCCGTCACGTCAGCAGGTCACATTCCTGGCGAATGAGCGGTACAGCCGAGGCACAGCACACTCATGGCTCCGCTCTGATTCAATTAAGGGCCTCGGGAGAACTACCAGTGGTGGGTTTCATCAGCATCTGGAACTGGACCACCCAATCAAACAAGAATGAACATGTGGAACGAAGCCCACAAGTGGGGGGTTGGCTAATATCAACTAATTCCTGTAGGTTGGGGTTTTGTTATAATAATAATGATGTCTGGTTTCAGCAGGAGCGTGATCATGCTACCAATGCTAAGGCCATTTGTCGCTTAAACGATCGCTGATTGACACAATCTTGAGTCATTGCTTAGGGTTTGTCTATTAAAACTGACATGAAAGCAAAAGATATCGTGTTGATCAGAAATGGTATTTTTCAATTCAGTTATTTAATCGTTATTCTCCGCAAACCAGATGCAGTGGAACCTTGATTAGCGTCAATATTCCGTTTCAGAAGGTCCGACTCTAACCGAAACGTACTACAACCGAATCAAAATTCCAGAAAGCCAAAAATACTTAACACAAAACAAGATTTCATAGTTTTACATGCAGAATTCCCTTTGAAATTCATACAAATGAGAAATGAAAGACAAAAACAAACATTTAAAGCGCCCATGACACCAAAACAGTTGCCGTTGCTCCAAAGAAGCCAGTTGAGAAGGGCTGAATCATCTACTCCAGATGGGGCTGTGTTCAGTGTTCTCAAAAAACTGTAGCGAAAGTTATGTTGTGTTGTTCCGGGCTGCTGTTTAGTGTGCGAGCTGTAGAGGGCCGTGTTCAGCATGCTGGTTAGAGCAAGCGTTTGGACTCAAGTGCGTAGAATAAGAAAACTAGGAAGTGTCGTTGGATTGTGCATACGCTCTGTGTTGACATGCAAATTAATGACCAACTACAATACTTATAAGGTAGCACTAATCATTTGACAAGATTATAGATCCATTTGTGGTGTGATCTAGAAACTCACTTAGTAACAACCAGTGGTAAGAGCTCTCTCCACCATTACAGAGCAGTCCAGGCACAGTGAGGGGGATCAACCGCTATAACTACAGAGCCAAATATCCAGCGTCCAACACAAAACTAACTTCACCACGGTACCCCGTGTGCACGGTGGTGGTGCATTTTCTCCTTTTCCGTGTGGCAGGAGTCGAGTGGCAACCAGTTTTGAGGCGCATTTACCGCAACTATCATGTCAGGGTGCGGTCCTGAGCTACAACAAGCATATCGGCCCGATCTGGTGGAGGAAGCCGATCTTATGTGATCTTCAAAATACAGCGGATCGGCAGCCGATCCAGATCCTGAAGATCGGATCGGGACATTCCTGGTAGCACGCCAAATAACTGATGGGAAGAACCTTCACAAATGCAATGCTTACTATCCAAACCAAAAACGATAGCATTCCGTCCATCATCTCCACCGGCATCTTACATGAACTAGGAAGTGGCCTCAAATTGAGAAGGTCTGCGCTGTATCATAGCGGGTTAGAGCTCCTGTTTTGAGTTGAATGGACTTAATGTGACCCAATAATATATCCTATGTTTCCCCGCTAACATGATCCATGAGTCATGATGATTTGATTGATTGACGGGAAATGTAGCACATCTTCTCCCACAAGAAGGTGCTGGAGAAACAAGCCAGCGTATTACAAAGCGTGAGGATGTTTGGATGTGGCGGAAGCGGAGAGGCAGAGCGGGTCTGGCAGGAGAGAAGAGAAGAGAAAGCCTTCCCTGTGGGTGATGATGAAACCTCATGCCAAAGAATTTCCTCTTCGCAAAGCACTTTACATATCATTATATGAGCGTTAGCCCGCACAGAGGACCGGTTTGAGCGCTCTGCAGGAATCTGCGCCGTGTGTGTGTGTGTTGTGCCGTTCCCATGATCAAAGCAAAACACATAATTCCCATCCGATGAATCTCCCCTTAGCTGCAGCTCAAGTGGAACCGAGCGGCTTCTTACGCCCACAAAATACATCTGAAATATGTCACAGCCATTTCCAGTACCTTTCATTAGACATTTGATACCGTGAGAGCAGAATTCCATTATATTGTATATAAAGTACACTCTGCATCCACCCTAAGGGCCTGTCGGGACACCGATGTTCATTTAGCTTTGGGAAATGTCAAGCACTGGCCGCTTCAGGCCGACTCATCTGTTAGTCTCACACTTCATTACAGTCGCCAGAGGAATGCGCTCTGCGGGTGTCAGCTGATGATAAAGGGCCACCTTTGTGCAAAATTTCCACAGTCATGGCTCGAACATGTGCTGCATTGTGGGATAGTAGGTGCCTATCCATTTGCAAATATTGCAGATTTTTGAGTGGACTATGAAAATGAACCTGCAACAAAACTGCAGTTCCCATAGAAATTGTGTGTGAATGCACAAATATCCTGTTGCTGGGCAGAAATTCCAAAGACTGGAGGTACTAAGTATGTGTTTTCCATGGAAATCAAATTTTACGTACTTTCTGAGTTTACGAACCCACCGTACATTCTAAAAAAATAATTTGACAATAAAATAGAGACAAACGAGCAAAACTTAAAAAGTTCAATAATTTTACAAGAATCAAGTCATAATATTAAGAAAAAAAGTTTAAAAAAAAAAGAAGTTACAATAATAACGTAATATTATTATTATGATTAATATCATTATGAGGAAAAATGTGGAAAAAATTTTTTTTAAAGATGTTTTTTGTAAACATAAATTATTGTGGCAAACAAAATTTGTTTGGAAAGTTAGATTACAGAAAAAGTGATCAAGTTACAAAATTTAAGTCAAAATATTATAGGAATAAAGATTTGAAAGAAGAAATTTGAAATAGCAGAATAAAAAAAAAAAGTCAAAAGTCAAAATATTAAGAGAAAAAGATATATTTTGTAATATTGTGATAAACAAAACAAAAAGGTAAACAAAAGTTTAAAAGACAAAATAAAAATTAGTTTGGGGAGGAAAAAACATACTTTGATTTAGGAAGAAATATTTAAAAATGGAAAAAAAAACCCTGCACAAATGGGAAAAACGAGCAAGGAGCAAAGTTGATACTAATAAATAATCAGCTTGTTTCATGTATCCCAACACGTATGTCATTGTGTTTCTTCACTTTGAGCACATGCTTGTTATCACTGTCCATTTTATAGGAGCTCGGCATGTTCAAAGATACCATTTTCATCTGTCATGATGGTTGCGGCGTTTGAGCGGCTCAGACCGCCGGGCGTTCAGCCAGTGTTCTTTCTGACCATTCTACACAATGTCCGATGTCGCTTTACTTTTCACTTTCATTTACCTTTTCTTTGCCGCACTCCATCAGAAGAGTCTTAGGAGAGCCCATAAAGGCGAAAAAAAACTAACGCAAAAGAAGAAATGTCCTGCGCCTACATGTTCTCCAGACGCACTCATGTAAGTATTTGTCTCATTTTGCGGAATCTCCATTACTCCACCAACAGTCCCAAAAGTCTGCTGCTGTGTTTCACCCTGTACTTACGATGGGCAATAAACCTGCTTCCCTTTCTTTTTCCCCTTCTTGGTTCCCTTGTCTTTGGCAGACGCTCCCTGGAGGAAGACGCAGAGGACCAGCAGGAAGACGACGAGCTTCTTGACGCCCATCCTGGAGCGAGTGGAGCCTGCGAGGTGAAATAAGTAAATAAATAGCATTTCAGAGGATGCGCCGTGGTGAGCAATCAAATCATAAACTTGATGCCACACATGACACCCTAACACTTTAATGGTTCACGGGTGAGCACGTGCATTCCCGGGATTTATGTCTCTGAGCGCTCTTTCTATTAAATATTTCACCTTCGTGGAGGACATCATTCTTTGCATTTCAATTTGCAGCCGCTAGCGGGGCGCCTAAAATTGGCCGACAGATGATATCCTTCATTGTCACGAGAATCAATAAATCGATGGACCGTACAAACTCAATAACGTTGCCGGCCGATGACAAGAGAGTTCACTCTGTGCATCAGTCTCAACAGCAGGGCACGATCTGATGTCAATTTCATGTTGTTTTGACGACAGGAAAAAGTCTGCGACCAAGCCAACAAATTGCACGTTTTTATAAACCCGAACTCCCAATCCGAGACGTATTTATACTTTTTTTTTGGCGCGAGAGGGAAAAAGAGGTCATGATGCAACAGCTATAAAAAGCTATGAAACAGCCACAAGGTGGCAGAAATGCATTTGATAACTCAACAGAGATCATGTGCATGTAAAAAACACACATGGCAGCAAGGAGGAAGTGTAGGAGTGAAGTGTGCAGAAGGTTAGGCACTGTAGGGAAATGTTCCCGCGTGCACACACACGGTTCGATTCAAATGTGAAAATGATAAGTTGTTAATGGTGTTATATTTGTTAATAAATCCTTATTTTGATGGTATGTTGTGGTTTAGATAGATTTTAAAATAATAGCAGTGCAATGTGACTAACCAGATCAGTCACTGTTATTAGTATATTTGTATTACTACATGGCAAAGAAGTTACCAGTAGGTGCTGTAGATTCTCAGAAAACCGACTGAATGCCACACTGCTGTTTTCAACTAATTTCTATAATTGCACAGACTTAAGAGCGTGCATATCATGAATGCTGGGTCTTGTTTGTTTTCTGAGAATCTACTGCGCCTACTGGTGACTCGCTTGCTGTGTAGCAATAAAAATATTAGTTATTCATCTGGTTAGTCGCCGTGCACTGCTATTATTTAGAACACTACTGTACATGGCTAAATTTGTGTCAAGGTGAAAGTTAGGCTGTATCTTTTCATAAAAAGCTGCTTTTCGCCCCTTTTTTAGTTGGGCACTGATATTTTCCTGAAACTTTACCTATGTTCTGCTGCCGATTACTTAAGAACGGAAAAGGGTAGACGCAAAGTTCTTCTTTCTGATGAAAGACGACAGTCTAATCGTTCCTTTGGTATGTTCCATGTGTGTATAGCCATAGAACACAATATTCTGTGTGTCTGGAAAGATCAGTCAGAATCATCTACTGGAGGGTCTTAATCAAGGAAGTGTGTATGCAAATGAGCTGCATTGGCACACAACTTCAGAGTGTTTCTGGGTAATTTCTCCATTTTTTCAGACAATAACGAAAG
Source organism: Oostethus manadensis (assembly GCA_024372805.1). Lineage (NCBI taxonomy): Eukaryota > Metazoa > Chordata > Actinopteri > Syngnathiformes > Syngnathidae > Oostethus > Oostethus manadensis. The sequence goes on along the minus strand of QODF01000255.1, from coordinate 72,000 downwards.
CGACACTGTACCCCGCCACTAGCGGGATAGCCTCCGGCATACCCGCAAATGAGGCGTCACCGCATGTGTACGCGCGTGTTTAGCATAAACTCCACGCCATGCTTTGGTACGCCAACGCCTCTCTGATGCGTCAGCTGCCAGCCTCGGTGAGCACGTGATGCATTCATCATGGCAACACCTTGACCTTTAAATGTACAGCGCAAGAACCTTGCAGTCAAGCTTCTCCTCACCCCACCCGCCCCTCCTGGCCTGTGCTCAAGCATCCCGCGCATTAAGTGAAGCATTTTATTGTCTAGACGGGCTGGCTTGGCCCGCCCGCTCTTCTCCGGCTCATTTATCATCGTATTCATAAGGACATGTCGCCGCCATTGCCCTGTTGAGCACCTTTTAGCGCCTCGCCCGTGCCAGGTCAACACCGTTTCATTAATTAGGATGTTTAGGAACGTGTGAGTCGGGTTGATTGCGCACACACAATCAAAATGTAAAGATTTATTGTTTGGCCCATGCGTGCCCCACAACAAGTACGTTTGCTTAATTGCACTTATACACAAAATCACACAACAGTATCTCAAAGCCAAATTGCACATCACAAGTCGGAAGTGTCCAAGTGTAGATACATGTAAATGTGTTATGAAGCATAAGCTCTTTGATAGAGGTAAAAAAAAAAAAAAACATTTTGTCTTTGCTTTTTTCACCCCCACTTTTGCCATTTTTTGGTTTTTTTTACATTTTCTAAATATTTCAACTTTCTCCTTAAATAAACTTCATAAGTTATCTTTTCACAATATTATATTATATTATTCATATTATTTTTCCCCAGTCAAATTTTCCAAATACTACAATTAGATTTTTTATTTAATATTATGACTTAAAAAAGAATTTTTCTTTAATATTTAAACTTTACGTCACTGAATTGTCTTTTTCCCCCCTCATAATATTAGGAGTTTATTCTCGTAAAACTTTCGTAAAAATTTATCTTAACATTTTGTTTTTAATTCTGTAAAATTATGCTATTTTTTTCTTCTATTGTTGTTTTTTCGTCCGGTAAAATAATTCTCATAATTATGACTTTATTCCTGTAATTTTTTGGCTTTATTCTTGTAAGATTATAACTGCAACCTAATTTTCTGACAATTACAACTTTATCTGTTGTTTTCTTGTTAATGTTATTCTCATAATTATGACTTTATTACTGTAATTTTTTTGGCTTTATTCTTGTAACATTAGAACTTTAAAGGCAGCCTAATTTTTAGAATTTCAACTCCAATATTACAATATTATATTACAACTCTAATGATCATGTTATAAAATTGTTCTCATAAAAATACAACTTTTTCTTGTTAATTACAACTTTTTCTCGTAATATTTTTGCCTTTGTTCTTGTAAAATTTGTGCCGACCTTGCAACTGTCGATGTTAGTTTTCTTGGTGAATTCAGTGAGTAGACTGTGGCTTGCACCAGAGAGAACCGTATGAGACCTCAGGTCCGTGTGAAAACGATGAGCTTTGCTTTTTCTTTGGCGTCTTGATGTTCATAAACTGTGCTTAACGTCTTTTTACGCTTGAATACACAGTTAACAGCGGTTCATGGTGGGGGCGGTTTGACATGCCATTGTTCCACTTTCACTCCAGTGCATTATGGAGAGAAAATAAATACCATTTTTTCCCATTGTGTGGATTTGACAGCTTCTGCTGCAAGTTTATTTTTTAGATGCCGAACTGCAACAATCTGTGCTGACTGACGGGCCGTGCATCTCCTGCTATTTCCAGCTAAAACCCATTGCAACATCCTTATATTGACTCAGGCGATGATATTTTACTGATTAAGAAATCAATCTGTAATTTTTCACGTCTTTTTCAGGTTTCACTGGCTGCTTTAACAGCGGCGCTGGCAGCCGAACCCCTTTATTTTATAATCTAGCAATTACAAAAAGACCGGATCTTCTCCCAGTATTATGTTCTTCATTTGCTGCCATAGCCGGCCCGCACAGGCGATAAAACACGGTTAATAAACGAGCTGAACAAATTGCCGAATGTTATCAGACGCGCCTGCGAGGCTGCCAGCTTGCGAATCCGGGGAGACGAATCCTTCAACCTGACTTTGCCCGCGGCTCAAGTCGTCTCTCTCTTGCTAACGATGACCGAGATGGCCCTGCTTCTGTTTCTTGTCGTGGTTAGCGTCGGACGCTGCCTGCGCCTTATCATTACTATTTGTATGGTTTGATGATACGCATTTCTAGCAATAATATGAATCATTATCATCATCCTGATGATCACGCTGCAGCAGCGTGCCAGAAAGTTACATACGAGTTTCACATTCGCTTTGCAGCACACCGCTATGGTGCGTTCAAGGACCGGCGAACAGAGTGCGACATCTAAAAAAAAACAGTATCAGGGAAGCGTGAGGACATTTAAAACATTTTACTAAATTGTGGGCTGGGGCGTTGTACTTTTCACCTGTCTTATCAGATTTTAAAGGGCTATTTTCCCATTTTCAAATAGTTTGCTCATAAAGGTGCAAAAGTGTGGGATGGGGGGGGTAAGAATCGTAATAATGAATTATGAATTATTAATAGTGACCAATTATATATCCCACCCAGCCAAAAATGTGTGAAAAGACGTTGAAACAAGGTCAAAGGACGGTATAAATTTGGCACCAAATCAGGCGGACTAAACCCAGTTATTTCTTTTTTATTTTATTTTTATTTCTACACATTTCATCCTTCCTCGTTGGTTAGTTCCTAGCAGAACTTTGCATAAGCATTATTATTTAATACATAAGCATATTTAGCTTATAGCTTATTTATGAGCTGCCCAAACAGGGGCGGATGCAAATGAGTGTGATGGGAGAGGAGTGAGCTCGTGCAGGTGTGCCTATTACTGTAGGTTTATGAATATTGCATGATAATGGCGTCATGCGCGTGTTGGGGTGCCCAAAGAGCGCCAGGCTGCAGGAGCAAGCAACATGCATAGTGACCACCATGATGGGGTGGGGGGGGTCAACACACACACACACACACACACACACACACACACTAATACAAACACACACACACAAGGGGACACAAACCCACACCGCACAACGCCGTTCCATCCCATCACCTGTCAGACGGTCTCGAAACTCCCCCGGTGAAAGCTAGCTGTGCTAATCGTCGTTAACGGCGCCTTCCGGACCTTTCCATCCCGCCTCCTTCCTCCCGCCTTCCTTCCTTCGTCTCTTTAGAGCAGGAGTGTCATGGCTGCGAGGCGTGCTGCTGCTGCTGCTGCTGCTGTTGTTGTTGTTGTTGTTTTTGTGGATGTATTTCCTCGGCTCCAAAAGCCCAAGATGGAGGCTCCGCACCTGGCATGCAACATGCGCAGTAGACGCTGCGCAGAGGAGCCCCCTCGTCGTCAGCACCACGGAGAGGGGCACGCGCTCAGCCCCCCGCCCCGCCCCGCCCCGCTCCCAAGCGCTGCTACAGCCGTCACGTGACACGCGGACTAATTACGGATGCACTTCCGGGTTTGGCGGGTACGCAACGGATTACGCGGGTTATTTAGAGGATGATAACTCATAAAAGGGAAAGAGACATGAAAAATGCATCAAGATGGCTTATTTATCTAGACCAGCCGCGTCCAGCGTGTGGCCCGAGTGCCATTTGTGGCACACGGCTTGTTTTTTTTTTTTGCATTGTAGAAGTAAATAAATAAATAAAGAGGAAAACCTAAAATGTTGATATAAAAAACTAAAAATAACAATTTGTCACCCCCACATCTTTTTGCCATCCTATTTACAGTGTCTGTCACATAACTGTGTGGGGCCATCCCATAAAGTGACATTTTTTTGCTTGTTTTTTTTTAAGGTTGTTTAGGCTTCCCGCGACCCTAATGAGGATAAGCGGTATAGAAAATGAATGAATGAATGAATGTTTAGGCTTCACTTTTATGCATGCAGTCATGATGTTTTTTGTCATTTCCTAGACAAAAGGCCTTCATACATTTTTTTCTAACTTTGGAGATTCAATTATGCGTATTCATGTTTCCAAAAATGTCACAGTCAATACAAAAATGCATTTTCTTGGTTTGATTGAAATAAAACAATGAAAAATATGAATAAATGAATGTATAAAAAAGATTTAAATGACTTAAATAAAATGTTAAAAGATTATTCAAATAAGTAAAAATGACCATTGTAAATGGTTCTATTGCGCAGGGAAGAAATGGGGCACCCGATTTGTAACACAAATGACCGCCACCTACTGGACTGGAGTGGTTCACAATCGCATGGTAGTTTAAGATTGTTTGGTTTTGGTGGACTTTTGTGTCCACGCGGGACAACTTTTACTCTACTCAGAGCAAAGAGCCACCCAGCTGATTTTTCCGACATCCGTATCTGGTTCATCACGCTGTCGACGCGGCGTGGGCGGGCGGCCCCGCTCGTGCCGACGCTTGCGGTGTGATCCTGACTGACAAGGCTTTCCATTTGCGTGCCCCAATTCATGTGCCCCGTATGCGCCGAGAAGACGGCAATCGAGCCGTTATATCCATGTTCCTGTGCCATTGTTCACTTGGAAGTGCTTGCAAGGCGGTGTGATTGCGCAACAAGTTGTAAAAGGAACAACTAAGATGCCGGCCTATGCTGTATTTTCTCGTTAGACCCTTTCACTCGGCTGTTGACGTCTTCGGGTATTAGCCTGGCGTGTGCTGAGCTCTTCCTTTCAGCACGGATCACTCCTCATGCGGTCTGCTCCTTGCTCTCTCCTGCCGTCCTCAAACACACACAAATCCGGCCCGGATGGGATGGCAGAATCATACTTTCCCGCTGATATCAATATGGAGGAGCTACGATGCGAAGGTCAGCAGATGTTCACTTGGCCGCGGGATGAGATTCCCCAGATGTGATGAAGGCCGTGTTTTTAGTTCAGAATTTTGTGATATCGCAGAGCAGATGTGTTTACACATTCTCGGACCCAGTAGGCAAAAGGCTTTCAGACTTGATGCCAGAAAGGGGCTGAGCATCAGCAACACCACCACTCTTGGCCAAGTCTCCTATGCTGTGCATTAAAAGAGACAAGATTTTGGAGGCCTGCTGCGAGAAGGTGGATGATCTCCTGCAGCCGAGCCTCCACTTGTCTGCCCTCATCTGGTGATGTTATTGGTAGTGTCCCGTGCCGTGCATTAAAAGAGACAAGATTTTATCTTCATCTTATCTATCTCGTCTCAAACTCTCCCTGTCCTTTCCCTCCTGTTACAGAACTCTTTATCTATACGAGCAAAAGGGCACCTTAAATCTTGCAAGATTTTGCAAAAAAAAGAGTACAAGTGTGATGACGACCATAGAATGGAATGGAACTGGGGACCAGGCATAGGCGCATGTCGCTGTCCTGGCTGCAGTTTGGCCCCTGGACAAATTCTTTTCATTTTCATGGTTTCCTACGGGAAGGCGGGGAAAGCAGGCAGGGGTCACCTTGATGGTCCAATCTTTGCATGGTGTCACATAAGATCCACTAAACATCAGCTTCTGCATTATTTATAAATGTCAGCCTTGAAGCAGCATTAGCATGTCCTGCGAGGATGAAGAGGCTGGGCATGCTGGATGGAAAAGCGAGGCTGGCATGTGTCGGACTCCTTAAAGGACCGCACGGACTCGAGCTGCTCCGGGGATTGGATCAAAGATGGCTGCTTCCTGTGCATCATCTCACCTGCTGCGAGGACAAAGCTGTGCATGTTTGACACGACGGGTCCCGCAAAGGCGAAGGGGGTCCAGCGGGACTCCTTCTTGTATAGACTCCCCACCCCAAAGCCTACCCCCGCCGTACGTGACCCGAAAGCCCGGCCTTGTTTCTAATTTCCTCATGTTTATTATACGTCTTTGCATCAAAGCCCCCGCGTCTCGGCGGACCACCGTGAAAGCGGCAATCAAACGCACGCGTCCAGACCAAATACTCCAGCAGACCAAACCTGGAGGACCGCTTGAGGGTGTTCCAGAGAGAGAGGGAGAGAGAGAGAGGGGGATTCCACAGTGGTGAAGTGCTGACATGTGTTGCGGGTCTTTGCACGGCTGGAATGCGATCCTGGACTTTACACAAAAGGCTTTGGGCCTGGAGAGCAGCTGCTGTGCACGAATGAAATGACCATAGCGGGCCTCGCCATTAGCGGCGTTTACGGTCCCAAGCCCTCCACTGCTTTAGCGTGTAACTCTGGGTTACCCGTTTACATGCGTGCTCTTGCACTTCATTGTTTGTTTCTACGGCAACGCTTCGCACTTGGAACATCATTCCTTCCAAGGCCCCGGTCCGGCCCCTGGTTTGCTTTCAAAACACCTGAACTAATGGGAGTACCAATCGTCTGTTACAAGGTGAAACTGTGTCCATCGTGCAAACTGCGTTACGTCCATTTGGACTTCTCATTGAATGTGTTTTTATCGCGTGTATGAGATGCTGTGTTTTAAGTGTCACTCCGGAAAACAAAACAGTGACTCTTGCATTTTCACTATTAAAAAAAAAAATACAAAAAACATCATTTTTTAATTTAAATCAATTCTAAAAATTGTATCCAACTTTATAAAAAAATAATACATTGAATGAAAATAATACGTGCTAATATACACGTACAGTAATACATGCACCCCACTCACGGTGCAACAAAAAATAACAGTAGTAGTAACACCTGGACTATTAAGTGTGGAAATAAAGGCTTCCACACTAAGATACATACAAAATGTTGTACTAATTTATAAACTGTCAAGCATGCTGGGAAGCCCACGTGCACACTTGCCTAACAGGATGCTACCCAGCATGCCTTGCGGGTTATAAACGAGTATAAAATCGGTATTGTTGTTTGCATGTTAGCATGGAAGTCTTTATTTCTAAAAAAAAATTATACAGTACACCCAACTAAATCGCTTCTCAGTTACGTCGAGGCACTGCATCCCTCCTGCGCCCACCTGACCGTGGGAGAAACTGGCCTCGCTTGTCCGTCTTCGAGGTGGTACTTTCCCAGCTACGTCGGGGCGAGGGTGAGTTGTTGCGACGTTGCGTCCAGCCTCCGTATAGCTTCAACATGGCTCCCTTCTCCACGTGGACTGTTGTGTCTGAGCAGGACAGCCGAGAACGTCGGGGGGCTTACATCGAGAGCCAACAATAGGATGAAAGCGAGCTGCTAAAGTACGACGCTGGCGAGCCGGCAGTGTGGAAATTGGGAACAGGAGGGGAGCGATGTTGCGTTGCGGCGGCGTCTTTGCTTTGATAGGACAAATTGAGACGCTCTAAAACGTTTCCTGCCGCAAAAGTCGTTTCGGGCTGAAAGGTCCCGAGAGCTTCTACACATCCGTTTCATCTGAGGATCCTGACCTGTGGGCCGATCTTCTTGCGGTTCCGAATGTGATGATTCATCCCTTATTTGGACTATGTGGATATAAACATTCCCCAAAGAGTGAGCAGATAGAGCTATTAGATTGCTAGGTCGGTGTTTCCCCCAATCTTTATGGAGCCAAGCACAGACAGGTGGTCCTCGGCCCATGAAGGATTAATAAAATACAGTCATAAAAAGATGCAATAGAGAACCGAGCACAACTTGGGCGTTGCAAAGGAGGGAGAGACTGGATTCTTCAAGTAGTTCTCTTTTCCTTTTGTTTTTATAGCATTAATAATATAAGACTAAATGTAATAGAACAGCAAGAACGGTTTGTATTGCACACCGGAAGGGGCGTTGCAAAGGAGGGAGAGACGGCATTACTGGGAGGATGTAGATCGCTACGCTAAACAACAGTTCTCCATATTCTGAGCACAAAAATATAAGACATTGTATCGCAATCTACCGATTGGATTTCTACTACGCTACACTTTTTTGCACTTTTGTGTGTATGCTAGCGGCCCCGCCTCCGCCCACCAAGACAAAGAGACTGTATGACTGATAAAAGGATTCACTCTCTTCATGCCTATGCAACAAACCGCACAAATGCACAGAGTGAACTCTCTTCCTGCCTGGCCCGATATTTTTGGCGAACGTCGAAAATGTTCCGCAAACTTTTGCCTCGTGTTTGCGCACATTTTCCGGTTAGCTAGTGGAGAATATGGCGCGCGTCTTGTCCTCTTCTTAGTACACTGCGTAATACCAACAGTGTTCCTAATGTATTTTTATCACAAAATGTGCTTGTTAGCAGCCGGTTAGCTTGCTAAGACATAGAAACAGGAACCGTGATGTCAGCTCTATGTCTATGATGTAGTTCTTTGTTATTTAACACGGTTACATCAAAGTGTCAACGTTGTTTTGAAAGTTTTGCAAGTGTAGTTTTGCATGTATAAAACATTTCTAAATGCATATAAAAAAAGGGAGAGACGAACATTTGTCGTTTTTGATGTTTATGGGTTTTCATAATTATTGGTAACAACCATAATATTAGTATGAATCAACTTTTTCTTTATAGGTTTTTTTGCAGTTTTTTGGGGGGATGGGGGGTTCTTTCTTTACGTATTGTTTGATATTGTCATGCACATGCTAACCACTCGGCCATCCCTCATTAAACCTTCTATTTACTTATTTGTCTGTCTCTCTAACTTTTGGTGTAACCGCCTGCGGTGACAAAAATGTTTTTATTCTCATAACTATATTTTGACCTTACAGTGTATCAAGTTTTTTAAAGTGACACTTTGTTTTGATTATTTCCCATCATATTACAGCTCTTAAAAAATTACATTTTTAATTTTATAATATTTCGAATACTATGGTCACTATTTTACCTCATTCATTCATTCATTTTCTATCCCGCTTATCCTCATTAGGGTGGCGGGTATGCTGGAGCCTATCCCAGCTGACTTTGGGCGGGAGGCGGGGTACACCCTGGACTGGTCGCCAGTCAATCGCAGGGCACATATAGACAAACAACGACATACAAACATTCACACTCACATTCATATGGACAATTTAGAGTTTATTCTCTTAATATTTCGGGTTTTTTCACACAAAATTATGCCTTTTTTTTAGTTTTTGCAGTTTTTTTCTTGTGTTTTTCGGATGTGCCAAAAAACAAACAAACTTCGGAACCCCCTGATTTAAGACCTGATTGACAAACGCATGACATGTGGCAGTGAGATCAACACGGCACCACCTTCATGTTTTGCCATGACTTAATTCTTGAAGTCTTCAGTGTTTCCCGCCTTCTTGATCAAAATGCGGGGAACTGTAACTTCCTTTGGCTGCAATTTTCAGCCGTGATTAAAAGAAAAGCGGTTGGAAAGGCTACCGAATTCTGCATCTGATGGCAAAACAAGAAGGTGGCTTGCTCTCACTGGCACACGGTGTGTTAAGTTAAGAATAAAGTAACCTTAAATGTTCATTTTTTTTGTATCTGCACGCTTTTCTCCTTGTGCAACTACAATTGCAAACTTTGAATACCAGTTTTGTGCTCACATTTTTGGCTTTCTGGAACGGATTCATTGGATTTCCATGACTTCTTACTTTCTTTCTTGAAGTTGACCAGCCTTTCCAGACGGGAGGAAGTCCGAACACACTTATTTGCCCCACCGCCATGTCTGCTTGCGTCATTTTTGGTTGGTCTCCATCGCACTTTTCGCCGTGGCGCAGACGCGCAAGGGTTAACCCGCTCAGTCTCCTCCTCCCTCCTTGTGGGCTCGGAAGTTGAACTTTTTTTTTTTAATGCACGGCACCTGTTGAGCGGCCAGTCGCGCACAGAGGCAGCCCTCAACGTGTCAGGACCTCCACGCAACACTTCTGTGGATGGACGCCTTTTTTTACGCGGGAGCCAAACCCGGACTATTTTATTTCCCATTCTAAGCCACTTGGACTCGACTTGGACTTCCCTTCCTTCCTTTTTTGTTTCTGCCAACTTTTCACGTCCTGCCCAAAAGGATTGATGGTGAAGATTATGCGGATTCTACTGCGCGTCCGTGCGCCCCAGCAGCAGCAGCAGCACCGGTGCCCCTGCTGATCCTCACGCCTGCCAGTCCCACCTCGCCCGCCCGCTCCCACCACCCATCCAAATGATCCTCCCATCACTCCTCATCCTCCTCGCGTCGCTCCTGCAACAAAGTGTCCCGGAGGCTCAATCAAGTCATGTCAGCAAGTTCCACCTCCCCAGCGTCAAGCAGCAAAACGGTCAGTTTGTCTTTTTGTTCTGCCAGGTTCCACCCCCCCCGCACACAAACGCTCATTCTTTCTGGGCTCCGAGCCAGTGAGGGGTTTTTTGTAGTCCTTAAAAGGCACATCTTGCTTGAGTTTGCTGCAATGAATGGGCGCGTTTCATTCACTTCAAACGCGCCCGCGACGCAGGATGTGGAAGTGCAAAATGACCTTTTGTAAAAGTTTACCAGCGTGCATGTTGCCCCCCACAGGGCAGCGCTGATGATAATCACACGCGCAAGGCTTGCTTCGCGTGCATGCCGGATTATGGAAAGAGGGTTTTGTTGCCACCTCAGATGATGCAACCTTCATCTACCACCCACACTCTTAAATGGATGTATGGTGAGGTGTAGATGCGGGAAGCGGCAGATTACTATCACTGTCCTGCTCCACTGAAAGACCGAGACCCGACTTTCTGGGTTTTAAGTTTATTATGACATTTTTGCAGAGTGAAATTCACGTTTGGCCATGTTTGGGGGAGGTCCGAATTCTACCACACTTGGCCATGGTTGTCCGTTTTCATGCAGTACTGAACCTCGCGTAGCAAAGACTACATGACTAACGTCTGTCGGGATGGACGTCATCCCAGCAGAACAATTTGGGTCCGATGTATAGTTTGGTGTGGTTTATTTTTCCTTTGGCAAAATTTGACCAGAGACATAACATTATGTTTACAGTCCACTTGCACTGGGGGCCAACCGGACCAAAGGAAGCTTACCGCGCGGAAATAGTTTATCACGCTCTTTAGGATAAGCGTCACTGCCCCCTCGGGACTGGAGGGGAACAGTATCAGTCGAGGGAGGGGGTGAGAAGGTCTGCAAAAAGCAGTAATCTGAGAAAATCTTCTATGTGGTAGAGCGTCGTGCTGTTTTTAGGGACCTACAGCTGAAACATTGCTAATCAAAGATCTTCTATATGCCGTGTTGAAGAACCTGCTGCAGAAATCTTAGTCAAAGATCCTTTATCGGTCAGGAGCTCTGTGCTGTTTTTAAGGACTTGCTGCAAAAACTTTGGTTAAAGATCCTCTATATGACAGGAGCACTTGGCTGTTTTTAAGAACCTACTGCAAAGAAACAACTAAAAGATCCTTTGTGTGACACGAGTGCTTTACTGTTTTTAGGAACTCACTGCAAAAACATCAGGCAAAGATCATCTATATGACAAGAGCACGCTTCTGTTTTATGATCTACAGCAAAATCAATGCTAGTCAAAGATCGTCTATATACGACAGGTGTGCATTGCTGTTTTTAAGGACTTGCTGCAAAAACGTTCGTTAAAGATCCTCTATATGACAAGAGCACTTTGCTGTTTTTATGAACCCGCTGCAAAAACACCAGTGTGCTGTTTTTAAGAACGTGATGTAAAAATGCTCCGTCAAAGATCCTCAATAAAACTTCAGTCAAACATCATCATACAGTATGTTGTTATTCAAAGATCTTTAAATGACAGAAGCGCTCAGCTGTTTTTAAGGAGCCTACTGCAAAAACACCAGACAAAGATCCTATATAGGACAGGAGCACACTGCTGTTTTTAAGGACCCGGTGCAAAAATGTGAATCAAAGATCCTCTATAGACTAGATGCAGAACCTTCTGCAAAGACTATTATTGATATTGACAGGCGTAGGGGCTCTTTTTAGGACCGACAAAACAAAAAAGACAGTAGTCAAAGATTCTCTATGTGACCATGAAAGGAGCGTTTGGTGGTTTTTAGAAACCTGTGGGGAAAAATGCCAGTCAATGATCGTTTGTAGGACTTTTTGAACTGAACTTGCGCACGGTTTCCCAGGCAAGATTTGGATTGTCGTAGTAGCCCATCTGTCCGGCGGGCCGGCCCGACGCGTGGTAGACTTGGCCGGGATCCGCCTCTCGTTCATCAGGTTGTCCAAACATCTTGTTCGCAAACGCTGCCGTGTTATGTTTAGCGGGAGTTGATGGGTGGCGAGCAGCTGCTCAAATTCCAGCACCTCCAGATGAATCGCAGCCAAATTTGAAGCTTCCCGACTCTTAAAATGTAAATTGTATGCGCTGCGCTGATAAACGCGAGCCTTTCCTCCCGCGGTCTTTGCCGCTGATGATTGTATTACGCTAACAAGTGTTAAGCATGGCGTGTTCATCTGCTAAATAGGGTTTTTAACAATAATAGAGCCCTGTAGACATGAAATAACACCCCTATAATTACCTTTACTTTTGTCTTACCCAATATAGTCGACATAATAAAAGAAATGAAGACATAACATACACCCAAAAGTTAGCATTGGGAGAATTAATGTTTTTTTTTTAACTTCCAAATTGCAAATTTTGGAATGCGTCTTCTGAATGCCTTATATCAGTTCAATTCACCATTTTTATGCCTGAAAATGTAACATTTAGGCAAAAAAAAATGGTTATGGCGGACTTTTCTGTGCCTTTGCGAGAGGGGAAATACCGCACGTGATGTACGAAGAACAGCCGACCAATCACAGCGCTGCGGTCCGCGTGCCGTGTCGCTGTTCAGGCTTTCGTTTTCAGCGCCGGAAGCCCTTCCTAATGGAACGCTGCTATTTCCCCCGGTTTGGGTCTGGCACCGGACATCTCCAATGGTTGGGTATCAAAGTCTGTTGGGGTTTTCCTTGCCTCTGTCGCTCATGTAGATTAATTAATCCATAATTAATTGTCAACAACGGACAATGAGTCCATTAATCTCGATGTAATTAGTCTTTCCCAGTTACAGAAGCACTCCTTGGCCGGTGGCTTGGGAAAGTGGTTTGTAGAAGTGGTTTAAACACACTGGAAAAAATCCAAATACTTGTTCTATCTGGAGATTCATCTCATATTAGGGTTGTCTTTCGAGTCAAGTGGGCTATCTTGAAGTACCCGTAGAAGGCCATGTTTCTCTAGCTACCTATAGCTCACCGTAAAGCGCCGACCCAGATCTTATTAGCACCGAAAACGTACCGCAGATACTTGTCGGATTACCTCCCAGATATTCCCGTCCAAAGAGTAGGTATGCGCCGCTGCGGACCTGCCAATGATCACAGAGGAAGATTAGGAGATTAGGCCGCCCGCCAGGGGTTAGCGGGGTCACGGGCCCTACGGGTCCACACATAGAGAGGGCAGGGTTCCAGATAAAGAGGCATATTGTGCATTCATTAGATTATGATGCAGACAAACTCGTGCTCTTGGTGGGGGGGTGGGGTTTGAAAACAGGAAAGAGTGGGTGGCCCCCGCTCGGCATCGCTTTATGTTATGAGAACATCAGCCCTTCTTTCATACGGGACTGGGAGCCCAGTTTGAGACGTAGCAGCGAGTGACATCTTGGAGAAATGACGGGGGCGGTGGGGGAGCATGGGGACGGGTCCAGGGGTTCCAGATGTAAATTTGTTTCTTTGCCGTGATTGGAAGTTGGAGCGCATCCAAGTCTTGGGTGGCCAAGGAACTGGGATTGAAACATCAGAGGAGGACAGTTTTTAGGGAAGGACCACGTCTGGTAGCGTTGCTGCTGACTGTGTGGCTCCCAGTTTGGTACCGGTCCTCCTCGTGGACTGGTTAGTCCAGTAATGGTTGCACTGGAAAGTATGGAGTTGCTTTACTTGCTTTGTTACGGTCATCACTGGTTTATCATGGTCAACTGGTTCCAGATTTCCCTTTTTTATTTATTAACAAAATATTTTTTTAGTTAGAGCATAGATATCCTGTTTCTGACTTTCTAATTATGTTTTTTGCCATTATTAGAGCCCCATAGACATAAAATAACACCCCTGTAGTCTACCTTTACTGTTACACTCCTATTATTTGTTTATATCGCATTTTGCACGCTTGGGGCTCACTGCAGGGACACAAGAGACAGCCGCTGCTATCATAGCGAGCTACCCGGCTAACTAGTTAGCTCCCATTTATCTATTCTTAAGAGTGGGTTTGAAATTCAGTGGGGAAGAGGGACAAAGTAAGAAGCCAAATACTTACCACTTCCACATGGAATGGGAGGAGAACTTTTTTTTTTTTTTTACACTCAACCATATCAGACATGCCAGGGCTACACGATGAAATGTATATCTTATCATCATTGTAATGTTTTTAATAATAATAGGCCGTAGCCAACCACAAAAGAGGTTGTCATTTATTAGTTCACTTTTGAGTGCGGGACCGATACTCAAACTGCAATGTTTAAAGGATTTAATGTAACTTTTCCATTTAATTCTTATATATAATATCTTTATTACTGTATTATATCATCCAGTCTATGTCAGTGTTTAGTTCACTTACTTATGTCCTTGGACCAAACTAGCAGATCTTGACCTCTCCATCCACCAGCCTTCATGTTTCTGCAAAGCCTGCAGCCACAGTGGAGCAAGTCTCCTGTTACAAGACCCTGCCGGTTGATGGATTGGTGTAAACGGAAGAAAGCAGGTATTATATTCAAAATATTGCGATATGACAACCGCACAGGCGTCCCCAGTACAAGGGGAACATTGTTGAAGGGATCTCTTATTTCCAGCAGCCTTCACGGGTCGCTGTGTTCTGATTAAACACGTCCTCGCCCGTGTAAACACTCGGCTCAATCAGGAAAATAATATCCTAAAAATCTCCAGTTATGTCATGTTTTTCCTCCTCCTGACAACATCAACACACAGAGGACAGGTCGGGTCTGCGTGCGCCACTCGGCATCTCCCTCGGCAAAGGAGGTCTCTATGAACGCTGGAGTGCTTTGTTTGGCAAGGACTTGCCGGTCTGCCGTTTGTCATTTTGGCTCCATCGCTCCCACCCGCCACAGGCAGCACCCTCCACTAGGCAACACCCGCCACAGGCAGCACCCTCCACTAGGCAACACCCTCCACTAGGCAACACCCTCCACTAGGCAACACCCGCCACAGGCAGCACCCTCCACTAGGCAACACCCTCCACAGGCAGCACCCTCCACTAGGCAACACCCTCCACTAGGCAACACCCTCCACTAGCCAACACCCGCCACAGGCAACACCCTCCACTAGGCAACACCCGCCACAGGCAACACCCTCCACTAGGCAACACCCGCCACGGGCAACACCCTCCACTAGGCAACACCCGCCACAGGCAACACCCGCCACAGGCAACACCCTCCACTAGGCAACACCCGCCACAGGCAACACCCGCCACAGGCAACACCCTCCACTAGGCAACACCCGCCACAGGCAACACCCTCCACTAGGCAACACCCGCCACAGGCAACACCCTCCACTAAGCAACGGGTCGCTGGATAGGAAGAGAGCCAGACAAAGTCGGAGAAAAGCGCCACAGCCTTTTGGGTGGGACGCGCATGGCTCAGGTGGTAAAAGGTAGTCGTCTCCCAACCTGGCGATTGCTGGTTCGATCCCCCGTCCTCACTATATCATGTTGAAGTATCCTGGGGGAAGATACTAAACCAGACACTGAATCAGAAGACCAATATTTTTCCCCTGCTGGCCGGGAATCAGCTACTCCAACCACATCTGCCTGATGCTTGCCTCTTTAGGAAAGCTTAACAAAATTAGCTTTGCCTCATGCACAAACAAGCATTTACTGGGAGCCATTGCTCAACACGCAAACATGGTGAATCCTCGACAACCGAGCGATGCGTAGCGGGGGTAAGGGGGCAGGCCTACACCATGTACCTGGGCATGCCCGTAAAAAGAAGTCCGTGTAGAGAAAAACTCTACTGTGTAGAGCCGTCCAACCCGAGAACACAACATTGTAACAACATTTATAGGTCAGAAAGGATGAAAAAGCGGCACACAAGCGAGAGGCCATTTATCCTTTGGGTGTGCTGGAAATGCACAGTCAGGATGACAGGATAGGCAGAAAACGGGTGCGAGGATTTTATGCATTGCTCGGACATGATTGCGGAGGTTCCGGACTGCCACTGGGCAGCTCAGCAGTCATCGTTCATGCACGTGGCATGTCGCAGCCCGACGTCCATTAAGTGTGTGACGACATCACCGCGTTTGTGGCTGTAGACGCCGTCGGAGACGACCGCCCTTCCTTTCATGCTGCTGACTCGGCATGTCTGAACGTTTTTTTTTGCTTTGAGAAATAGCTAGCGGGCAGGGTGTTGGTGAGGAAACACAAACAATGGGAGTACATGAAGTCGTTCCGCACATGAAATGTTGCACTGCGCCTTATCGCTTGAGCTTGGCCAGTTGCTGTTGCCGTCGCGCCTCATTTCCACTGACCTTGACTGGAAACCAGCGACACTTGCGGAAATATTCCCTTCGCGGCCGAAGGATTGTCTGTATGCTTGGCAGTACCACTTCACTTTATGTTTGCGTGTTTGTCACATTTAAATGCTTCTGATCACCCAACACATGGAAATATTACATATTACAACACAACCGAACACAAAATGCCATTCTTAAATGAAACTTGTTTTTATTAAGTGAGAAAAAAATCCAAACCTACATGGTCCTGTGTGGAAAATGTGATAACAAAAATGAATTAAGATCTATCAGTCTGGAACAGGTTATGAAGCCCTTTTTTAAAGCTTTGGGACTCCAGCAAACCATAGTGAGAGCCATGAAAACGTGGAATAGTGGTGAGCCTTCCCGGGAAGTTACCCCAAGAGCGCAGCAACGACTTATCCAAGAGGTCACAAAAGACCCCCCAAATGACTCGGTTAAGCTCAGCGTTCATGACACCACCATAAGAAAGACACTGGGGAGATTTCCGAAACCAAAGCTGAACAAAAAACTCGTCTCAATTGAACTTTTTGCAAGGTGTGTATCCTGTTACAGCTGGCGTAAAGGTAACCCCGCATTTCAGAAAAACAATAATGACAAAACAATAATAAAATGTGGTGGTGGTATGGGATGGTCTGGGGCTGTTTTGTGCTTCGGGACCTGGAAGATTTGCTGTGATAAATCGAACCATGATTTCTGCCGTGTACCAAAAAATCCTGAAGGAGAATGTCCGGCCATCTGTTGGTGACCTCAAGGTGAAACCGAATTGGGTCGTGCAGCAGGACAATGATCCAAAACACACCAGGACGTCCACCTCTGACTGGCTGAAGATAAACCAAATGAAGACTTTGGAGTCTGACCTGAATCCTATTGAGATGCTGTGGTCAGAACTTAAAAAGGCGCCTCATGCTGGAAAAGCCTCCATTGTGGCTGAATGACAACAATTCTGCAAAGATGAGAAGAGACTCATTGCATGTTCTGGCAAACGCTTGATTGCAGTTGTTGCTGCTAAGGGTGGCCCAACCACTTATTGGCTTGAGGCTAAAATCACTTTTTCTGCACAGGACCATGTACTGTAAATTTGGATTTTTTTCTCCCTTAATAATAAAAAGTTTCATTTAAAAACGGCCTTTTGTGCCCAGTTGTGTTGTCATTGACTCATAATTCCATTTGTTTAGGCTGCAAAAAGGCTGTTGTCATGTAAGAGCAGCGTTTTGAACAAGAAAGGGGGGGAAAAGATGACATGGTTGCAAGGCATGCGGCGTGCTTGGCCTGTGACGCTCTTTAGATGCTCTTAAAAACCCAGTTTGGGTGGTTGCAGCTCGCGATGGGCAGTCGTCCCGGTGCAGTCCAAACATGAACGAGCCTCTCCCTGCCGTCGTGTCGGAGCACATAGCCGTCAATCACTTTGCGGCGGCGTCGCTACCTCTTCTTCAACTTTGTCGTCGTCCGACTTGTTGAAGGTTTTACTCCTCACAGCAAACGGCGAGCAAAACCGACCATGTCCCACGCGAGTCGCGTCGCGGTCGTTTATAATCGGAGAAAACGCCGGCACCTCGAGTCATGTTTTTATCGAGCCAACAAAGGTAGCTTTGTTTGTGAAGATCCTTCATGAAGACCTCACTTGTCCCAAGGAGCAGCGCCGCTCGCCTGGCCGCTAACTGGAATTCGCTCTCCCCTTCCCATCCGGGAGTTGACCTTGGCCCGCGACTCCGGAGGGCATGTCTGCACCGCTTGGCGGATGTCATCGCCTCCTATCAGGGAGGCATTTCAGAGCGACTCTTTTTCCCTCACGGTGGGAATCACCTTGCACCGGCGCTGGCGGGCCCGCTTGACCCTGAGCGCCGCACTTAAGAATCCCGCAGCTGTGGCCTCTTCTGCCTGCAGGCCTTCGCTATAGACTAAATAGACATTTGGAAAGACAAAAGAACGTGCAATGCAAAGGCAACATCCTTGAGCGAAGGACGGAAATGAGCAGTTTGTACGCATTTCCGGCTGATTTCCTTTAATAGACCTTAATAAAGAAATACATGAAACAACGCATAGCATACAATGTGTCAATGTTACATTGCTGATACATTACCTTACATTACCTGCATAACAATGCACGGCATGCCCGGCGTGATAGTGTGAAAAAAAGTTCTCCTCCCATTCTGTGTGGAAGTGGTAAGCTTTTGGCTTCTTACTTTGTCCTCCTTCCTCACAGTCGTCCGTCGCTACACGACGATTTGAACATTTCTCCCTCGCTCTAAAATGGGTTTTCCAAAATGAATGAATAATAATAAATGATTGCTGTTTTGTGGTAGACCATTGCCTGTTATTAGTACACGTCATATGTAGCATTGTGTTCACTAGGTGTCAATGTTACATTGCTGTGATATTACCTTACATTACATTACTTGCATAAAAATTAATTGCATACCCGACGCGATAGGGTGAAAAAAAAAGTTCTCCTCCCATTCTGTGTGGAAGTGGTAAGCTTTTGGCTTCTTACTTTGTCCTCCTTCGTCAAAGCCGTCCCTTGCTACACGACGGTTTCAACATTTTTCCCTCGCTCTAAAATGAACTTTCTAAAATGAATGAATAATAATAAATGATTGCTGTTTTGTGGTAGACCATGGCCTGTTATTAGTACAAGTCATATGTAGCATTGTGGTCACTAGGTGTCAATATTACATTGCTGAGTTACCTTTACCATGACCTTACATTACATTACCTGCATAACAAGGTATGGCATGCCTGACCTGATAGAGTGAAAAAAAGTTATCCTCCCAGTCTGTGTGGAAGTGGTACATTTTTGGCTTCTCACTTTGTCCTTCTACCTCACTCAGTTTGAAACACTTAAAGTTAGCTTGGTAGCTTGCGTTATGCTATGAGTAATGTCCCTGCATGATCCCGTAGCCTGTGCATTAGTGTTGTAAGCAAGAAATAACCACATTGCTGAGTGTAAAGGTGACTGTAGGGGTGTTGTTGCATGTCTGCAGGGCTCTCATAGGTAAATCTATGCTCTCGCTATGAAAAAAATCCCCTTTATTAATAATGCAACCTACTTTGCAGAAATTCAGTTAACCAATGAATAACAATACAATTATTATATAATTAATACATGTACATCTGTCTGCTGTAATATTCAGTTTTCTGACCAAAGAACAGGAATTATGATTAAAAAGAATTAACATATTGTAGTTTTCGCCGGGTGGTTCCTGAAGGCCCAAACTTCCACTCTCGGAAGTTTGCAGCATGCGCGTGTCAATGTTACGTGTAAATACCAACAACAGTCATATTTCTTCTTCTTCTTCTTCTTCTTCTTGGCTGCAGGACACGTCGGCACTATCGCTCTCCGGTGGCTGCGTGGGGTACTGCATGTAAATCCACAGACACGTGATGTTTGACACAGATTGTCTCGTAAAAGATCTCAGTGTTAGCAACACTGAGTTTTGCCTCTTTCTTTGGCTTTGTCCTATAAGTGCTCCTTAGGGACTGTAGCCGCCATGGAGCAGTGCGGCACACTTCATGCTTTCGCAGCGCCATCATTGCCTCGGCTAATTTGGCCGGCGAGAGAGAGAGAGAGACAGAGAGAGCGAGTAGGCCGCGCGGGAACAGCTGCATACATTTGACACCTCGGGGCAGATGTGATACGAATCTCCGGCTTAAGCGCTGGGAATTGGGACACAACCAAGACATGTCCTCCACTCATTGAAAAACACTGTGGTCTATGAATCCGGGCTGACTGTTTAACGGTCCCCCGTTTTTGGAAAGGTGATGTTCTAACAGGAATATGTGTCCCGGAAGGAAAAAAACAGGCTTCACTACGCATCTTAAATTGCAGCCCAGCAACACACAGAGTACCGTACGCTTTTTGTTATGCAGTACTATTTAATACACTTCTGCCTTGGCGACTTTTTACCTGTAAGTAATGTGCAACTTAATTTTTTGTAATTATTTTAAATGTAATTACATTTTTTAAAATTAATTTTAAATGCATTTATTTTTTTTTTTATTCAGTGGATTTCTCTTAATAAAGTATCCATATAATGATATGACACCTGCGCGGATCCAATGTGTGTTATACATGTGTGTTATGTGTTATGTGTGTAATAACAGTTCAAATATTTTTTAAATAATTGAATTAGGACTCTATTGACGTCCATCCCGTTGCTGCTGCGTCGGCCCCTGGCTAACTAAATACCTATTTTTAGTCTATTTTCATTAATTTGCAAAGTTTTGGTGTTAAAATCGGCTCTTTTCAACCCGGCCCCGTTTTCTTGCTGCCCTCAGTCTCCTCGTGGATAAAGCACTTGTATACATGCAGAGGCACCACCAATGCTGGCTCAAGTGTGCCATTCTAAAAAAAGAGATGGTGCTTGAGCGGCGTGCAAAGACATGCATGGCAGCGCAAAAGTAAACCAATGAGATAAACCAAAGAGATGTTTCTATTATGATTCATAACCACTTCAGGTGGAGTGTTTATTTAATCGCTCATCATCATTTTAGCCGGGACAAGCTCCATCTTGTCCGTCGTATCTACTTTTCTTCATGGCTACCAAAATATCCTGCTCTTAAAAGGTCGCTTTTTAAATAAAGATACAAAAAAAGACAAATGCACCTGTCCCGGTAATCAAGGTGTTATGTCACCTAACACATGGCGAGACATGACACACAAGACGGCAACCCGATCCTGCACACTATTCCAAGAATGCACGGCTTTCCCAAAGAAATGCTCCACGTTACACCGGGAGACCCCCGCCCCCCCATCCCGCTAGCCCCCAACCCCCCCGTGGGAGAATATCCACTTCTATGACCCGCGTGGACAGAACTTTGTAAGCAATTAAAGTAGGACTCCTTAAGTATAAATCACATGTTGCCATGGCTACAGCATAGAACATCTGTTTAAACACGCTTTTAACATTGTAGAGCCCTCTAGCCATGAACTAACACCCCTATGGTCACCATTACACTCACATTACACAATATAGTAGACATAATAAGAGAAAATGAGACAGATAATACGATATTATCTACCGATAATATTGGTAGATACAGGTATCAATGTTTTTTATCCCTACAATGACAAAAATGCTGAATATAGGCTTTGGGCTCCCATATTTATCAGCATGCAAATGATGATGCCACCTGAACCATGTTTGGCTACTAACAAGCTTCCTCGCTAATGTTCCTGTCTGCGGTGTCTCCTTCCGATATTGAACTCGAGACGACGGCAAAGATTCCCAAATTCCCAGGGCCAAAGCCGTCAATCGGAAAATCAAGGATTGTATCACAGCGGATAACGAGCTTTTTTCCGTCGTTCCGGACGTCGGATTCAGCGAACTCATCGTGTAGTTCCGATGTTTGCTTACCAGACTTTCCACGTCTACAAGCAAATCGCTGATGCTATACCTTTTTTTCATTTTTTTTCATTCCACCACAGGAGATATCGGCAAAAAGCCAGTATCGGACCCCCTGATATAAAGGACAAGTAGCCTCGCTAATGTTAACAATGGGAGTGTTCCTTGTTTTGTTGTTACTTCATGTCGCATTACTGTGAAATGTGAAAAGCCGAGCGGTTCCTTTACCAGCTGAGGCGTAGCGCATTCGACAAAGGCAGTCGAGCGGCAAAGACGCAGGCAAGTTCCAAAATGATCTCCCAGCGCAAACGTGTTTCATTGGGAGACATCAGACGCGCTCACGCGTGGAAGTAGTGGCAGGATGTGGACGTCAAGCCGAGAACTGGCTTGTACTAATGTATGCTAGAGGCGGGAACTTGTTTTTACACCTGTATGAGAATTAGGAATGTTACATTGTTGCTTCAGACGTTGCCATTTTAGCGTTTAGCAGGGTTAACTTCTCTTTACATTTGTACGGCAGTTAAAAATGTTACCTAAAGCAAATGTGTTACCAGGGTTAACTTTTTTAGACAGTTAGGAATGTTACTTTGTTACTTAATAACAACTCCTATGTACATTTTACTGTGATTAACCTTTTTTTTTACACTTGTATGACTGTTGAAAATGTTACTTAATACAAAGCCCACATAAGTTTTAACAGGATTAACTTCTTTTTACATTCATATGACAGGTAGGAATGTTACATTGTCACTTACAACATTGCCAATATATATTTTACCCAGGTCAACTTTTTTTACACTTGTATGACAGTTACACATGTTACTTAAAACAAGGACCGCATACGTTTTACCAGGGTTAAGTTCTTTATACGCTTTTAGACAGTTAGGAATGTTACTTTGTTACTGAAAAACAATTACTATATACATTTTAATGTGATTAACTTTTTTACACGTGTAACCCAGTTACAATTGTTACTTAGAACAATACACACATATGTCCTATCCTGGTTAATTTCTTTTTGCACTTGTACGACAGTTAGGAATGTTACATTGTCACCTAAATCATTTCCTGTATCTATTTTACCCAGGTCAACTTTTTCTACACTTGTATGACCGTTACAAATGTTGCTTAAAACATTGGCCACAAATGTTTTACCAGGGCTGACTTCTTTTTGCAATTTTAGACAGTTGAGAATGTTACTTTGTCACTTAAAAGCAACGTCTGTATACATTTTAGTGTGATTAACTTTTTTTCACATTTGTAGAACAGGTAAAAATGTTGCTTAGAGCAGTCCCCGCGTATGTTTTATCAGGGTTAACTTCTTTTTACACTTGTACGACAGTTAGGAATGTCACTTTGTTACGGAAAAAACAAATACTATATACATTTTACTGTGATTATTTTTTTTTTTTTACACTTGTACGACAGTTAAAAAGGTTATTTAATACAAAGCCCGCATACATTTTACCAGGGTTAACTTCTTTTCGCATTTGTATGACAGTTAGGAATGTTACATTGTCCCTTAATCATTGCTTATCTACATATTTCCCAAGTCAGCATCTTTTTAACCTTGTATGACACTTGAAAGATTTCAAATGTTACTTCAAATATTGCCCGTACAGCTAATATCGCGTTATGACCATAACCAAGTGTGTGCATATTAATATATTATACATTGTCCATATTTGTGGCAGTATTAGTACTTTTTTTTATATTCACCAATGATGAACTTCTTTTTGTATGACAGGTATTACTCAAAACAATTCTTATATTCAGTCCTGGCCAAAAGGCAACTTTCGGAGACCCTCTTTTCTAGAACTTCTTGATGATCTGATGAAAGCTAAGATTGTAACACGTAACGTAACGTATTTCCAAACGCCCGCAAGGCATGCTGGGTAGTCCAGCCGCAACAACAATGCGCACTAGGAACAATAAACCTTTATTATTAACATTGTTTTAAACGCACGGGGGCAGTTTAGACGCTTGGCGGGCCCGTTGTGGCCCCGCGGGCTGCAGTTTGCCCACCCCCGGTCTTGTCTGTTCTGCTCACCCAATCAGAGACATGACAGAGTCATTGCCCGCCTTTGTCCTTGCCAGCGCTCTCACCTGCGAAATGTTAACCACAGAATCACTAACATGATGTCAGCTGCTCCTTTTGCGGCAAGGCTGAAATGCAGTGGAAATTAAATGAACAAATTATTGCCATAACATTCGGGAGTATATGGAAATTGCCATCTTTACAACTGAGGCAGCGGAATGAACATGTGTCATTCTCAACTCTTCTTTAAAGCATCGCTTGTCAGCAGATTATTTGTATTATTTCCTTCTGGGAAAATTTGATTTCCGAAATGGGAACTAAACCAGGATTGTTTTGTGACTTGCAAATATTCATCCAGGTCCCAACTTGTTTGTGTGCACAGATGTCAGTGAGTTTGCAGCTGAGGGCTGGCGTGTTTTGCGGTTGTTTTTGGCATCCACGCGGCGCAAGTGTGCGGCCGTGCGCCGGGGGCCCAATTTGGCGGGGAGGAATCCTGCTAACCGAGCACTCGGAGTTGTCAGCTTGAATCCCGTCTGCAATTCGGGGGGCTAATGAGTGAGAAGATGGGCCGGGCCGGAGCGGGCCTGCTTGTGTTTAGGCACTCGTGCCCGGAGGAGGCAGACTTTCATTAGCCTCACTCGGGCTCAAAAGGTTTCTTGTGGGTTCGGTGGGGCCGCGCTCGTTAAACGTCCACGCTGACCCACTTCTCCGCTTCCATGATGATTGCTTCTGAGGTTAATTTGCATTACTGACGCAACGTCATCTTCGGCTGACGGATATTTCACGTGACCTTTCCGCCGCTTCTCAAAGCGCTTTTCAAGCTCCCCCATCATTAGCCCGCTTAGGGAGGCTTCGCTTCATTAAATGCGACGGTCGATTTACTTTTTACCTGCAATTTGGGTTTGTGATCGGGACATTTCCAGGGGGAATGTAGGAAAAAGGGAGTTTTTTTTTTTTTTTAACCTCGCATAAACAACTCCGGCGGCCATTAAACACCTTTTATGATCTTTGCAGACAGTAAATATTCACGCAGCCGCCATGTAATTACCCAGTTACTTATTGCATCACTCGCTCCTCCGACCAAAGCCTTAGTCAGCAGCACGTTCAATATTAATATAATAGTTTGATATTTCCCCGCCAGACGTCGTCATTCACGTTCCGGAGTGAAGCTCTTTAGCGTACACACGAGGAAGTGGTGGTTGTTGGTGATGGACGACACGTTTGTTCGCTTCAAAGTTTGGCCCAGAGGCCATTTGCGGCCTGCGGCTGTTGTTTTGTGGGCCCGAGGCGCAGTCTAGATAAACAATCTAAAGAGAAAAGCTGTCATTTCATGAGAACAATGTCATTTTGAGGAAAAAATAAGAGTCGAGAAAAATGCTTTTTTTTTTTTTTTTAGGGCACGCGAGAAATGCCAAATAAAGTTGCAGTTTTTGAAAAATAGGGTTGCGGAAAAATAAAGTCAAAATATTATGGGATTAAAGTCATAACTACGAGAGGAAAATGTATAAGGAGAAAGCTGAAATTATCAGAAAATTTTAAAATAATAACTTTTTTTTTATGAGATTAAGAGAAAAAAGTATTCTCGTAATATTGTAAGAAAAAATGAGACCATTTTAGCAGCCTAGAGTTGAAAAAATAAAGAATTTTTTTTTGTAAAAGTCATACTATGTAGGAAAAAAAATAAAATTGTAATTTTTAGAAAATGAGGTGGCAAAAAAAAAAGTGTAAAAATAAATCCAAAATATTATGAGATGTTATTCCACTCCAAGATTCTTTAACAACATTCCACAATTTTTTGACATTTCTTGGTTTTGCTTCAGAAACAGCATTTTTGATGTCTCCATTGGATTAAGGTCCTGGGATTGGGCTGGCCCCTCCATTACATAACAAAATAAGAAGATGTTGCTGGTTTACTAGTGTGTTTGGGGTGATTGTCTTGTAGAAACAGCCATTTCTAGGGCATGTCAACTTCAGCATAAGGCAACGTGACCTTTTCAAGTATTCTGACATATGCAAACTGATCCATGATCCCTGCTATGGGATAAATAGGCCCAACACCAAAGTAGGAGAAACATGCCCATATCAGGATGCTTTACTGTCTTCATTGTGTACTGTGGCTTGAATTCAGAGTTTGGGTGTCGTGTCACAAACTGTCTGCGGCCTTTGAACCCAAAAAGAACAATTTTACTCTCATCAGTCCACAAAATGTTCCTCCTTCTTTTAAAATAGTTGTATTCTTGTAAATAAATCTTCTAACTGTCACAGTACTTTGAGGTAACTCCAATGTGTCTTTGATCATCCTGGAACTGATTATTGGCTGAGCCTTTGCCATTGTGGTTATTCTTTGATCCATGTTGATAGTTGTCTTCCGTTTTCTGCCACGTGTCTCTGGTTTTGCTCTCCATTTTAAGGCGTTTTAGCTGAACAGCCTAAAATATTTTGCACCTCTTCAGACGTTTTACCCTCTCCCATCACCATTTTCATCAAAGTACGCCGTTCTTCTGAACAATGTCTTGAGCAACCAATTTTCCTCAGGCTTGTAAAGAGAAATGATGTTCAACAAGTGTTGTTTTCATCTTTAACTTCAATCACACCACTTTTTTCACTCATTTTAATACTGACTGAACGCCACGCTGCTGTTTTTGAACACGCCCTTTCAACTAATTGCCCAATTGCACAGCCTTAAGAGTGTGCCTATTCTGAGAATCTACTGCACCCTACTGGTAACTTGTTTGCCACGTAGCAATAAAAATACACTAATAACAGTACATCGTCTGCTCAGCCACATTGCACTGCTATTATTTTGAACACTCCCGTACGTGATCTGTATTTATTTGAAGGTCTTTTATGCGCCGTGGACCTTTGCAGAAAAAGGTTTGTACTTCCAAGTTGTAGTGTCAATTCAAGCGATGCACATCTACAACGCCATGATGATGACTCCATGTTGGCAGCGGCGACATAGCACGAGTGCAAACACGTCAAGCACACTCCTGACAAAA
Organism: Oostethus manadensis; assembly: GCA_024372805.1. NCBI lineage: Eukaryota > Metazoa > Chordata > Actinopteri > Syngnathiformes > Syngnathidae > Oostethus > Oostethus manadensis. The sequence goes on along the minus strand of QODF01000255.1, from coordinate 45,333 downwards.
TCCATCAGCGGTACCACGTGATGATCTTCTTCAAATTAAAAAAAAGCTTCGAGAAATCTGCCAACAGGTGTGCTCGGAAGACAAAGCGCTCCACCGGAGTTTGGCCCGCACGAGGCACCGAGTGAAAGATTTAGACAGACACGAGCGCGCATGAAAGCCGCGTCTCGTTAGCTGGCAGCCGTCCTGGAAGAGTCCTCATTAGTCCGTGCAGCTGTGAGGAGAAAGTGGAGGAGGAAGGAGATGAAGAAGAGCACTTAAACGTTCTCTCCTCTCCTGCTCACGCCTCACAATACATTCATACTTATTTATTTTATTTTCCTGCATGACTTTATTAGTCATTTCTTTTTATTTTATTATATTTACTTTTATACCATTTCAACTTTTTTATCTTAAGCTTTTTTTTTCACTGTTGGTGGTCATTCTTCTTTATTTTATTTATTTTAATAAAATAAATATATTAATATTTTACTATATTTTATATATTAAAACATATTTTTAATTATTGTGATTATGTAATCTGAAGGATTTTTTTTACATTTATATATATATATTTAATTGATTATGAATGGTAAAATATACACAGCAGTTAAATGTTAAACAAAAAACAGCCACATTTTAGCTGTGTTTTGTGAATGTTTATTTTATTTTATTTTATTTCACTTTTTATTTTGATCACACATTTTATTTTATTGTAATATATTTAATTTTACTTCATGTTATTTAATATAAATTGTTTTGTTTTTTTTGCCTGCGAAAGCATTTTTTTTGTTTGTTGGATTTCCCATAATAGTCATCATATATTTTATGTTATTATTGTATTGAATGTTGTTTTGTAATAAAATATTTCATTTCACTTTATGTCATTTTAAAATGTAAATGTTGTAGTTTATTTTGTTGTTTATTTTGTTTTGTTTTATTTTCATGTCATTTTGAAATGTCAATATTTGATGTATGTTTCTAATTCATATTTTAATACTAAGATTTGTGCTGCAGGTATGGGTTCAAATAAAAATTCTCCCAAATTTCATCTTAGAGTTTTGCGTGAAAAAGCAAATATTTGTTAGATGTCTCAGTCAAGATTTTATTTTATTTTATTACATTTTAATATATAACCTTTTTCTTAATGTAATTTAAAATTTTAAATGTAATATGTATTATTTTACTATTATTCATTGCTAATTAATGAATTACTAATGACGCGTTTAACTTTATTTGTTGGACTATGTCCATTTAACAAAAGCAAAAGCCCCCGGCCCACATTTTGGACACCGCTGTCCCACAGGAAGTAGACCGGTTCCGGTCCTCCCAGCATGCCGCTATGGCCTGGTAGAAAGAATGGAAAGATGTTCTTCCTTGCTCTTCTGCAAAGCGGGCTGCAATCATCCTCGTCTCCTCTGCAGAACTTTGATGGAGAGCTTCTAATGGCCGCTTCTGCTACTGGCAGCCTCCCGACCGACCCGTCCACAAATCCAACTGCAATTTCCCTCCCAGCTCACAGATGTGACTACAAAGACAGCAGCTCCGTCCACCGCTTTATCCCCTTCGTCTCCGTCGGGACCTCACTTGACTTTTTGTGGTCATGTGACATTTTAGAAGAATATTTCCTGGAACTCTAGTTTGATTGGATCTGATTTGTGACTGGGCCAGAACCAGCCAAGTTGGCGGCATAACATAGAAAAAGTTGCACGGGGTACATCTGCACGAGAGATTGTGGTATAATATTTATTATTCTTGCATTTTCAAAGTTTTATTTCATGGGGAGTATGAAAATTGCTAGATTATTGTCTAAATATGTCTTGAAATATTTAATATTATATTTAATAATAATTAATATTATTGCAGGTTGCGGGGTAAAGAAGGGGGAAGTGAGTTGATGCTAGCCCATGCTAATCTGTTTGTGGCCAACTGCTCTGTTTTGCTGTCACACGTAAAAATGGAAAATGGAGCGTAGTTCTTCAGGAAGGAAGGAAACTTTCCTTTGGCTTCAGACAAGCTTTTTTTTATAATGGGGCACAAACAGATTAGCATGGGTTAGCATCAGCTCACCGCTACCCTCTAGGACCCCGCCCCCTTTTCATACCTGTCTCAGGCAATGCCTCCACCACAAAGTTCCGACTTTTATTCTCGTGAATTTCCGACTTTATTCTTGTAAATGTTCGACTTTATTGTTGTAAATTTACAACATTTTTTAATTGAAATAGATAGAAACAACTTATTTTAATACTCCGTCGTAACAGGCATTGCCTAAGACTGCTATGAAAAGGGGGGGCTTATGTGACCATTTTTGTTCTCGGAATCTCTGATTTTTTATTTTTTTTAGGTGGCCTAAATATTCCAATGTATATTTATTATTTTTATTTGTTGATGTATTTTTATTTGTCGTTTAATTCAATTGTAATTATTATTTTTGCAAAGGTGCAACTCTTCCATCGGATGTCATTAGCTTGTGCATGACTACGTGATGAAATGTCCAATGAGTGTGACTGCATAAATAATACGAAGCCTTGACGTGTGGACAACCTTAAGGCTCACACACACACACACACACACACACACACACACACACACACACAGAATTCCAGCAGCTCAAAGAGCGACACTCGATCTTGCCGGATGCCACATAACAAGTGTGCACGCTAATTAGAGGCTTGCACAAATGGCTGTGGGGCGTGGAGCTTTTGCAACCTGAGGAAGACGAGGGGGGGAGGGGCATGCGGTATCTGTTAGCATATTAGCATTCTGTTTGTTTTACTCACTTCTACAGTATAGCATGATGTACTGTAGGTAGCAATCCGTGCCTTGGAGTATCACTTTGGTAAAGTTTTTATCTCTACTTGCATACTTACAATTTTTTGTCCCGTTTTTTTTAGATAAAATTGGCACTTTTTGTAATTTGTGCTACCTTACTAGTTAGCATTTACTGTTAGCATTTTAGCTATTTTACTCAAATCTAAATGTAAATACTTGGCATGATGTATAGACACTGCCTTGGCACTCTTGGTACTTTGTGCTATCTTGTTAGGCGCTATCGTATATCTGTTAGCATATTAGCACTCTATTGCCGATTTACTCACATCTAAATGTACATACCATACAGAGTATAGCATGGTGTAGGTAGTAATCCGTGCCTTGGAGCATCACTTTGGTAAAGTTTTTATCTCCACTTGCATCCTTACAATTTTTTGTCCCATTTTTTTAGACAGAAATGGCACTTTTTGTCATTTGTGCTACCTTACTAGTTAGCATTTACTGTTAGCATTTTAGCTGTTTTACCCATATCTAAATATAAATACTTGGCATGATATATAGACACTGCCTTGGCACTCTTGGTACATTGTGCTATCTTGTTAGGCGTTATCTTATATGTGTTAGCTTATTAGCACTCTAAAGCCGTTTTACACACATCTAAATGTATATAACATACAGTATACAGTATAGCATGACGGAGGTAGCAATCCATCCCTTTGAGTATCACTTTGGGACAGCTTTTATCTCTACTGGCATCTTTACAATTTTTTGTCCCATTTTTAAAATAAAAATTGCACTTTTTGTACTTTGTGCTATCTTGTGAAGCGCTAGTATAGTAACTGTTAGCATTTTAGCTATTTGACTCATATCTAAATATAAATACTTGGCATAATGTAAAAACACTGCCTTGGCACTTTTTGTACTTTGTGCTATCTTGTTAGGCACTATCATATATCTGTTAGCATGTTAGCATTCTAACAGTTTTACTCACCTCTAAATGTATATAACATATACAGTGTAGCATGATATAGGGTCCAATCCATCCCTTAGAGTATCACTTTGGGAAAGTTTTTATCTCTACTGGCATTGTTACATTTTTTTCGTCCCATTTTTAAAAATAAAAAGTAAGTTATTAAAAAAAAAATCAATTATTGTCCTTTATAATTATTATTATTAATTATAAATATGTTTTTATTTGTTTTACTTTTTGTTTTTATATTTAAAAAATATTTTTATTTACATAAATAAAAATATAAAAATAATAATTTTATTAACTTTTTATTGTATTTTTAATTTCAATTTTATCTTAATATTTTTTGAAAGTAATTTGTTGGCTTTCAATTGGACAGTGACGTTTCCATTGGCCAATGGGGCAGTTAGTTTTTGTTAAATCTAAACTAGTTTTTTGTTGTACTTCTTTTTTTTAAGTTTAAAAAAATTTGATTTGAAAAATATATTTTTTTAATTTAAAAAAAACTTCTTAATGTATTTTATATATTTTTTGAACATTTTTTGGAAATGTTTGCTTTTCACTGGACAGTGACCTTTTCATTGACCTATGGGGCAGTTATAATAGAGCCCTATGAACTCCGCCCGGCAACAAGTGGCTACTTGTGTATCATGTGAATGGGAATAAAAATCCAAGCAATTCTGTTGAGCTACTTTGCTGCTGTGCAATAATTTGAACCATAAAGTGAAATAATATAATGAATCCCAAATGTTTTTACTCTTGCAATGTAAACTGTACTTTTGTAGGCTACCTAAGTATTTTTTAAAAATCTACCGGGCGAGAGTCCGACAGCTTCCTGCCATGTGCCTGACAGATGAACTCGCTCACAACTGGGCCGCAGATGGCCAAATTAATTTTTAATGCTATGAAAGATTCCCGTGGCGTGTTTCTCAGCCGTGTACGGGCAGCGGAGTGAAGCTTAAAACAATAAATTACAGCTAAGCAGGCTGGGAATTTACTGCACCTGCAGGTACCGNTTTTAGCCGTCTGGCTGTCAAGATGTTGATTTTTGCAAGCGGAGACTGCATTTAGAGGTGAAAACAACATGAAAACCAGAGCGCTGTCTAGCCCAATCTCACTGTTTGGAGTACTTTTGGAGGCCACCGAATCCTTCCAAAATGATTATGACCTATATGTAGAGCGCAAATCAAAAATAAATCGGGCTCTTGTGTAGATATTGTCAAACTCGAGAGATGAGGTAATTGAAGTCCTGAAACAGATTCAGTCAGTGTGAGAGTCCCTTCTTTCCATCATTGTTTTCCTATCAGCGCTCGCCACATCACCGTCCATCTGGAGAATCCCACTCTCTCCCCGAGCGATAACGTCAGCCGTGGGGCGAGGAAACGTAGCGTAATTAAAAACATGCCTCCTTGGCCAAGCAGCTGTAGTGGGAGACAGTGTCAGCTTGTAGCCTCCTGAGCCAGCAACAGTTAATTAAACACTCCTCGCCGCTACTTGCATAACGCGCCCACCATGGACGCAGATAAGACAGCCTCCAAGAAAATATGGAGAGGCCAGAGGAGGCAGAGTGTTGGCCCGATGCATGCGATAGCGCTTTAATTGGATCCAGACGAAAGGGACTAGCAGAAGAAATGAGGGATTATGTCTCACTTGAATGCGTGCATGTTCTGCGAGAGGTGTCATTTAGCAGAAAGCGTCTTATGTGCCGACAGCGTGCGCCCCGGGCCAAGTGCGGTCGTGAAAGATCCTTTTCATGGAGAAGTCGTGCTCGGGTTTTGTTTTTCTTGAGAACGGGCACAGCATCCTTCAGTTGCGTCCCACCTGGATTGCTACCAAGCCCACATGAAAGTGGCATATGCAATCCAATATGAGCATGTATTTTCTCTTCTTCCTCAAACATTTACCTACTTTATTATTTGATGTATGAGGTGATGTTGAATGATCCAAGGATTCAAAGGTCTGAGGTCTACAGTGGAATCCGCTTATCTTGTCGCCCCTCAAATCGGCTAACTGATGTCAACAGAAGCGGTTGTTGGCATAACCAAAACTAACCCCTTTTCGTTTTGGAATTTTTTTTTTGGTCAGAAACGCCTGAAATAGTCAAAGTAAATGTAAGCTGTCGTTGAACCACTAGGAGTAGAGGCAAGGATGGATTTGGGTTCTTAAGAAAGCTAACAAACTTTGTATCCCCATCAGTCAGAATCTGTCTAAGTGGTACTGACCCAGTGTAATTGGTGTTTACTGAAAAAGAATGCGTTTTTTGGGGTTTGCCTGTATGTTTTTCAGAAAATATGCCTTCAAAATAGCTAGGTTGGTCATATGTACTGGAAAACCCAATGGAGACATTCTGTAGTTAAGTTCTTACTTCCTGGTCTCTGTAATCACTCCACCGGTTTCTAGGTCTAGGTCTTGACCTAAGTCCTATTTCTTCCCTGGTGAGCTTGCCCATACCTCTTCACCAGGCAGGTGTCCCGGAGGCATCTGGACTAGATGCCTTAGCCACCTCAACTAGGGCAGTGGTTTTCAAACTGGGGGTGGCAACCCCTAGGGGGGACCCAGTGTTATGACAGGGGCTACCCCGGAACACATGTCTTTATTACCATATTTTTGGCAGAGGGGGCGCAGAAAATCATTTTATCACCAAAAGGGCGATGCTGCAAAAAAGTTTGGGAACCACTGTCTTAGGGTGAGTTTCCACCCTACGGAGGAAACTCATTTTGTAGCCGCGATCTCGTTCTTTGGTCACGACCGAATGCTCATGACCATAGTTGACGCTTTCTGCAGACACTGCCCTGATCCGCCAATCAATATCAAGCTTCAGCTTTCCCTCAACTGTGAACAGACCCCGCGGTACTTGAACTCCACCACCTGGGGCCTGACCTCACTCCCAACCCGAAGGGTTCAATCCACCGTTTTTCGTCCTGAGAACCATGGCCTCAGATTTAGAGGTGCTGAGTCTCATCTGAGAATCACACTCAGCTGTGATCTGAACCAGTAAAGACTGACGGTCACAGCTGGAGGACCACATCATCTTCTAACAGCAGAGACGAAATCCTAATCCTAAAGCCCCCAAACTGGACTCTGTCAATGCCTTTACCATCCCTAGAAATTCTGTCCATAAATATTCTGAACAGAATCAGTGACTGGCCTTGGCGGAGACCAACGTTCACCTGGAACAGGTTTGACTGACTGCTGGCAATGCGAACCAGGCTCCTGTTCTGGTTGGAGGAGCAAATGGCACGTAGTAGCATCCAGGAGTCTGGGACTTGCTAGCTTTTGTGACCTGCATTTTTTCCCAATATCCTCGGCTATTCATTGCATCAGTCAGGTTAAGGTGCTGTCCTTGGGTTTCAGCGAGGTGCCAAGCAAAAGTTCAAAGATCCCCATGTTCATGTTTGTATCCTGAGACGCTGTATATCAGTCCAATCTCAGCGAAATAAGCTTTGCAATGATGTATGTATAGGGGGCGGTTTAAAACCCCAGTTCTACAGGACGTCCTCGGTTTACGTACGAGTTCCGTTACTACGACGATGAAGTGAGTCACCAAACATCCAAAACATTCCCTTCACTGGTCGTGTTCCCTCTTTTTAGGAGTGCAGGAGTCCCAGCTGGAGAAGGTGATAACCGTGTCTGAAGAGGGGGGAACCGTCAACAGCCCGGACTTTCCGCACACGTACCCCAGGAATATCGAGTTGGTGTGGAGGCTGGTGGCGGCGAGCAACATGAGGATTCAGCTCATCTTTGACCACAAGTTTGGCTTGGAAGACCCAGAAGACGGAATATGCAAGTAAGTTTTTTTGGTGTGACGAGATGTCACTATACCATGAAGGTAGTTCTTAGGCGTAAACATGGTAAAAACAATAATAACAATAACAATGTTGCTGTAGCTTGGTTAATATGCAAGTCACATTATTTAAATGGAGCGTTTTTGGAAAGCGTTATAGGCGGAAAAGGTACGTCCCCCGTCAAAAAAGTGCATGATCCCTTTAAGGACTAGTGCAAAAATTCTGCAATTTTATCTCCTGATTTGTGCAGAATTCAATGTCGCCCCCTAGTGGTGGAAAACCATTTTACGTTTAATATTACATTGTAAGAGTATGCTTTCTCTGTGCACCCGTCCCGTCCTGATGGCTGCTGGTTCGATCCCCGGTCGGCGAACTGATTTCAACACATTTTTAGAATATTTCGACATTTCACCCAACTGAGGTCTTTCAAATCACATTTTTGCCGGCATTTAGAGGTTCCGCTCCACTTCACGTGAGGATTCCAGCAAACGAGGCTGCCGTGGTCCTTCCTTCAAGCCAACCCTGTCTGTCCTAATTGATAGAGTGGCTCACCCTTTTACAATGTTTCATCAAATAACGACTCCTCCTGTTGGCGTGCTTGATCCATGTCGGGCCTTTAGGCCCGTAAAAGGGGTAAAGATTTAGAGGGCGAGGGTGCCCATTTGTGAAATTGCCTCATAGCCCTCCTGCTTTGGCCGCTCGTGGATATTGAAAAGCGAAAAGAGTGATTTGTTAGCGACGGCACGTCACGGCTTCCCGCCGCGCGGCTGCAAATTTGACCACATGAAGTCGATATGCGGCGGTGGCTAATAATGATGCGCACACACACACACACACACACGTATGTGCGCTACATGTATTTTATCACGCAGGTCACTTTCAATTACTGCCTGCGTTTGCCTCTGTTGCTATTTCATGAAGAAGGCCGAGCGCCACCGATCGATGCTGGCAGGCCGCTGCCAATACGTCATGACTGACTGGGGATCATGCAGCAGGCAAATCACTGGGAGAGAGGAGGGGTGGGGGCTGCTAATGCCCCCTATTGGGCCACCATGTGTACTGCAGCTGCTCCAGTCCTTGAGTCATCATCGTAAAATGGACCTATGGACTATACAAGGACCAATATTTGTAAAAAAAAATGTATACTATTAAATACTAATAATAACGTAATAGTGTGGGAGGGTGAGGAGCTTTGCCATCCGGGAGGAACTCAGAGTAGATCCTCTTCTCCTTCTCATCGAGAGGAGCCAGTTGAGGTGGCTCGGGCATCTAGTCCGGATGCCTCCCGGGCGCCTCCCTGGTGAGGTGTTTCGGGCATGCCCAGTCGGGAGAAGGCCCCCGGGAAGACCTAGGACACGCTGAAGGGACTATGTCTCACAGCTGGCCTGGGAACGCCTTGGTGTCCTCCCGGTGGAGCTGGAAGAGGTCGCCGGGGACCGGGAAGTCTGGACTTCCCTACTGAAACTCCTGCCCCCGTGACCGGACCCAGATAAGCGGAGGAAAATGGAATGGAATATTATAAATATAATAATAAATAAAGTGAATTTAAATAGATATAAATAAATAAAAAAATTGTTTATAAAACAATTATAAATTATAATGATAACTGTAATATTATATATAAATATGTATGAAGCCAATGAAATAGAAAGCAAAAAGTCAAATTCGTTCATTGAAATATTTATTATTTGAAGTTTTGCATTGATTAACTGAATTGTTACATACATTTTTTTAAATTATATGAAAGAAACAAACCAAAATATTATTTTTTGCTGTGTTTTGTTTTGATGCATACGTCGCAGTTCAACCAATCAGATCACTTCTCTGATGGGCGACAGAAATATTTAAAAATGTCACAATATTGACTGCATTCTTCTTTGTCACTCTAAAATTCCTAAAAATATGCATAATAATAATAACACATATAAAACATATAATATTATTATTCTCTATAAAATATTACTACTGCTAATATTAGTAAATACAATAACACATAGATATAATAATACAATAATAATAATACACCACCCGTTGTATTGTTTAAAAAAAATTGTTAATGTTTTCCGTCATTATTATTGAAAAAAAACATTGGACGTAAATATGGACGCACCCTGAAGCAATCAGCATCCTGCAGGGCAAATAACGGCGGCGTTTTTGGGGGGTCAGCCAAGTCAGATCGAGACTCGACAGGTTTTGATTGGATCCCGAGATGCTGCCTGATGAATGCAGCATGCCATCATCAACACACACACACACACACACACGCACGCACACACTTAACATTCCGCTCACAGTGCTCTGGTCTGCAAATTCTCTGACACGCTCTCCACTGTAAATCTTCATTCCCAGTGCGTGCTCGAGCAAAACAGTGAACAAATGAGCATCATTACGTCCCTAGCGCCACCTTGGAAAAATATGTGAGGATATGAATAGTAACTACACCATATACTGAATGTATTTATGTATCACTGATGGTATCTATGCATGGATGCGTCTATGTATGTATAATAATGCACTCAAGCGCTGTTTTGCCAACACAGGGTGATGTTTAGTGATTGCAGCCTCCTGCAATACTGATGACCCATCTTAGTAGTGTTGCGAGCACCCCGGCATTAGGCGTACAGTCTGGAGATGCGTGACAACGCTTTCCAAAAAGTGGAACGTAGCCGGTCCAGTACATTGCACAATGCAGCAGCCGCAGAACCAATGTTGTAATAGCGGTAACTACTCAGCCGGCGTTAATAACGCCGTAACTTGTAGCAACATTTTAAAGTGCACGCAGAGTTAGATAAAAATGCTGTAAGTCAGGTGCGGCTACTGCTGTTTTTGGGGGTGAAATTGGGAAAAAAAAAAATACCCCAGGCGGTTACCTACAGCCACATGCTAATAGTGATAATAAGTGAAATGTGCCAATGTCGAGAAATTATTTGTGGATTTCCATTTGTTTTCTGTCTACATTACGCATTTCCAAGCATAACAATGAAGTAAAATACAAATATGAGGCACTCAAAGACGTTGTGTTGATATGTTGTGTTGTTATTGTTCTGTACTGGTCACTGGATGACATTGGAACTTTTGCATTGCCATGTGAGGGTCCATATTATGTCATATGTGTCTTTTTTTCTCCTATTATGTCTAATATATTGGGTAATATGGATGTAAAGGTGACTATAGGGATGTAATTTCATATCCAGAGGGCTCTAATAATGTAAAATTTGTGTTTAGAAAGTGCGTTAACAGGTTTTCTGTACTCAAACTACAAAAATATTTATGAATATTGAAGTCTTTGTTGCATAAATTCACTTATTGCAGTGGATTCTGGATTTTGGAAGGTGATAAACGAGGAATTACTGTAGTCCAGAAGCAGAAATGCACAATATTAAGCTGTCACAATTACTGACATTCTGTTACTGATAGTTGATGTGATAGTTTTGGTTTTATGTTGGAGGCCTTGTTACATTTTTATTTTGAACATTTGGCGGTGAGCCATCGTTTCATAACTGTGCTCGACCTTCAGCGGGTCCTGTGTGTTTATTTGACAGCCAAAACGTAGCCTTGTTTACATCCGTCTCGTTCTTTCCAACATTATTTGCATGCCGCTCGTACAGGAAGTCGCTTTCCGACCTAATGAGAGTCAATAAGCTTGCCAAAAGTTCTCTTTTATTTCCATTTCCAATGCAGCACACACGCAGCTTTGGAACGCAATCTGACAATGACCTTGGATGTCTAAATATCTGAATTGGCAGCGCTCAGTGAGCTGGATGCACATTGAAAAGTCACTCATACACACACACACACACACACAGGTGTAAAGGTGCACTTGTGACGCAACACGTGCACCTATGTGGGCGGAGTCTGTGACATTATCGCATCATGTAAAATAGAAATGGAGTGTCTTTATACGCTACGATGCGCCGCCTCAGAGCCTTTTACGACATGGGGGAGGTCGGAGTTCATTGCCGTTGCTCAAGGACACTGTGATGTGTCTTCTGAACGGGGCGGGGATCAACTTGGCGACCTTCGGATTACGAGCTGCGACCCCTAGCCTGGGCGTGACAGGTTTTTTTTTTTTATATGAGGAGGCTATTTATAGAGCAGAACAACTCTTCTGCTCTTGAAATGGTGCACTCAAAAGGGTGAAATTTTGTCAAAACGTGCACACACACTGGGCTATTATTTGTCTGGTAAACACATCACACGGTGGCGCTGTTTTTAAACACAGTTTGACCCCCATAAATTGGATTGTCTTGAAATTGAAAGCTTGCAAAACACCAGCAGTATCTTCAGAGTGCTTTGCACAGTCGTCGCCAAATTTGGTGCAAGGCTTACTGGGACTGATAAGCACGTGTGTGTAAAATTTGAGCAAGATTGGTTGAAGCCTAGCCAAGCCCTACTAAATTGTAACCGAACAACGTAGATGAACAAACATGGCAGCGTGATTGCATTGCGCCGCCTGCATTGACTAATTTCTGCGATAAATAAGAAACGCAATGATCTGATCTGGCAGCCTGATGCTGGAGATATGTTTCCCTCTTCTTTTAATTGGCTTTTATTTCCCCTGACACTTTCTACCTACGAACATCTGGAAGACGTCACAGTGGGGACTGTAACAATAAAAACGCTGACATTGACAAAGACTTATCGATACAGCATAAAGTGTAGGTAGAGATCATAACAGAGTCTGATGGCCTGTCCGCCTCTTTACTACCAGGTATGATGTTGTGGAGCTGGAGGATCCGAGTGATAAGACCCTCCTGGGCCGCTGGTGCGGCACGCAGTCGCCGCCCGGGGCTCACCTCTCCAAAGGCAACCAGGTCCGCATCCGTTTCATCTCCGACGAATACTTCCCGTCCGAGCCGGGCTTCCTCATCCGCTACTCCCTGCAGCCTGCGGTAAGAATGGGGACACCAGTCCACACAAATAGTTTATATAATAATTAAAAAATGGAGCATCATCCTCAGTTTTTCCTTGTAGGATTTAATTAGAAATAATCTGTTCCAAGGTCAAACTGAGGCCATTAAAAATGCCTTTACTAACTTAACAAGCAATGATTAAAGTTATCTCTTCACGCTAGACTAATTTGTCCCGCCGATGCACCTCTCGCGTGTCCTTTGTAGCATTCTCAACTGTCACCTAAGTGTAAAAAGAAGTTAACCACTGTTAATAATACATAAATTAAAAAAACTGTCTGAATTTCAAAATATGAATGATGGATGCAAAAAGTTAAGGTTATTTGGGTCGCCGATGCGTCTCTCACCTTTCATTTTTTATCATTCTTGACTATCATCAAAGTGTAAAAAGAAGTTATCCTCTGTTTAATTTAGGATGTTGGAAAAAAAAAACAGTCCAAACTACAATTCAATGACGGAATTGAAATGTGAGCCTTATTTGTCTCGCCGATGCCCCTCTTACATGTCAATTTGAGCATTTTCAGCTGTCAAATAGGTGTAAAAATAAGTTAACCGCTGTTAATAGTACATTACAAATAGAGAAAAAAGTCTGAACTTTAAAATGAAAGAGAAAAAGTTAAGGTAATTTGTGTCGCCGATGCGTCTCTCACCTTTCATTTTTATCATTCTTGACTGTCACACAAGTGTAAAAAGAAGCTAACCACTGTTAATAATACTTAAATGAATAAAACAGTCTGAACTTCAAAAATGAAAGAGAAAAAGTTATTTGTGTCGCCGATGCGTCTCTCACCTTTCATTTTTTATCGTTCTTGACTGTCACACAAGTGTAAAAAGAAGCTAACCACTGTCAATAGTACATAAGAAATAGATAAAACAGTCTGAACTTCAAAAATGAAGGAGAAAAAGTTAAGGTTATTTGTGTCGCCGATGCGTCTCTCACCTTTCATTTTTTTATCATTCATCAAAGTGTAAAAAGAAGTTCACCACGGTTTGTATTAGGACGTTAGAATAAAACGGTCCAAACTACAGTTGAATGACGGAATTGAAACGTGAGGCTTATTTGTCTCGCCGATGCGCGTCTCGCATGCCATTTTTGAGGGCTATTTTTTAAATTGTGTGTCCGGTCTGTTTCATGGTTTAATTCCACTTCCTGGGCAAACAGAGGCAGTAACTGGCAATTATGCTTACAATGTTTGGAGGAGATGCCTTCCTATTTATTTTTGCCCACCAAGCTGCTCATTATTTTTGTTTTATTCGCCGTACAAAAGAAAAATGTTACTTTAATCCTCCTGAAAGGGGATTTTTTGATAGGAAAAGAAATATTTCCAACAATGTCTCGGCGTAAGAGGACAGCGCAGGATTGGTTCCTCCTGCAGTTAATCAAAGAGTTATTGTTCCATATAAGCTGTGTGGAGGGGAATGGAGTCTCATCCAGTGCCCCTGACCCCCACAGGGCTTCCATTACCCGAAATAAAAATGGGAATTAAGAGATAGAAGTGCCTTTTTGCTCCTGTGGAAAATCGGTTTTCTTTTCATGTTTTATCCTGCCCTGGAAGTAATATCCTCTCGTAATGTGGCCCTCACATGGAGCATTGTGCTCTGTATTTATCTCATATGGAATATGTACCCTGTCGTTTTATGCTTTTACAATGGTTCACCCCCGTAAAGACGCTCGTATGCACTTCCTCCTCCCCTCATAAAGCTGTCAGAAGACAGCTGTCATTTATAACACTGTGGGAGCAAAATAAGACAATAATATATTTCTAACAATGAGGGCAGATTGGTGTAATAACACACGCAAGATTAAAATTACGGTCACATTTTTTGAAATAGCAACTGCATGGATGCTGTGGTCAGGCCACCCTTGGCCAAATTGGGGCTTTGAGCCGAATTTTCTTTGCAAATTAACAGAAATTTTCAACAAAAGTGTCCCGTGCTCACCCAAAAACCTGCGCCCTCTGCTTTTAAAGGCAGCAGCTGTACCATTACACCACGGACAGGTGAGCAGGTGAAAGCAGTCGATCATTTTTTGCGATGCCCGTTCTTTGCAGAGAATGCGCCCCCTTGCGCCAAATGGGGGAGCCCCCATGCACAGTGCGTGTTCTACATGTAAGGAGGGGCTACATCACAATATAATATGACAATCGTCAGCTTTCAAAAACTGTGTGCCCCCTAGTGGATGAGAGGATCGTGGGGGTGACGCCAAAGCAAAAGGATTGGACACTTTTGCCGCATTCATGGAAAACGGGGGAGAAGTTCTCACAAACGACGAGTTTACGAGCGTTTTTGCTGATCAAATACCAGCTCATCAATTTCAACAACTGTGTTTGTTTCTCTATACTGGAAAACTTCAACCTCAATTGCTCAAGTTGGATATTTTCAACGTCCCAGGAGTCTTGAATGCAACATTTTTAAGTGCCTTTTAAGTGGGGGATATGAAGCAAATCATGTTTCAAAAGCAGCAGGGTTCTTAATTCTGACAAGTATGTGCCTTTTAGGATAATCAGTGGAAGTAGGATGCGGCTGAGCTCAATTTTCAGAAGGCTGTGAATACTTATGCGCATGTGAGTTCTTTTTAAACGCAGTTGCAAACGCAAAAATAACTTTTTGACATTGTGATAATGAGGTCTTATGAGTACAATTTTGAGGAAAAATATACATGTAGTCCATTTTGGAATAAAACTATTACGTGAAAAAATTGTCAATACTTTTGCAGTTTTGGTGAAAATTCTGTCCAGTGGAAAACTGGATAGAAAAAAAATAAATTATATATCCCAGGTAGGGATACAATAATAACAACAATAGGATCTTTTTTTAATACAGTTGCAAACATTAAAAAAACATTTTTACATTGTCATAATGAGGTCGTATGTGTAGAGTTTTAAGAGAAAATATACATAGATATACATTTTGAAATAAGACTTTTTTATTTCTTAAAAAAAAAGTATATATATATTTTTTCAAATATATTTGTATTTTATTAAGTAAAAAAATAAAATAAATATTTTGAATAATTCAAAAGATACCCAAGTATATTTGTCAATTTTTACTTTTTTTTGCTGTCAAATCAAAATCAAAATAATTCTATTTCAATGATTCTGTAATAAATAATTCATTATTCATTATTATTTCTTAATAATAAAATCATTATTATTACTACAATTATCCAATAGTAATAGTTAATGTAAGTTTGTTGCTAAAACAATACAAAATGAAAACGATGATAATGAAATGTGCCATAATTGTACATAAATATGGTTCCACGGTTACCGGTGGCCCTGTGAGGACGGGCATGAGTCCGATGTGGTTGCGACGCGATAACGAGTCGGACGCCATGCAATGCACACTCCTTTGGAATCCCAACGGCCAGGCCGGTGCACGTCTTTTGAAATGAGTGTCAGAGTATAATGAAGGAACGCTCAGTAGCAGTAGCAGATGACATCATCCAGGGGGTTTCCGAGCGGATTCTGAGAGCACACACAGCAGAATCTGACAAAAAGCTGACTCGAGGCCCGGCGCTGTCGAAAATGAACGCACGGATTTATAAATGTTCGGGTTTTGAGCGCCGCGGTGGTTCAATCCTAACTTCCGTCCGCAAAAATGCACCTTTTTATTAATCCCGGTGTTCGGATATCTGCGGGATGGAGAGGAAGTATGAGATGGAGAGGAGTGTCTTTGGCTTTGAGGGGTTTCTTCTCCGGGCTTGTCTTTGAAGGCTCCACAGAGGAACAGCAGCACTCTGTTCCCAGCTACTGAGCCGGGGCCACGCCGGGGCCAGCGCTCCGGGTTTATATTTAAACAAGAAAAAAAATTCCTCCCCACCACTTCCATGCAGCAGCGGGAGGAGGAGGTTGAGAGAAAAAAAGCTCCAGTCTGTAATTGACAGGAGGACATGTTGGCAGCCGGGCTGTTAAAACACAGAGATGCTTGAAGTCGGCAAACACAACATACTTCATTGTCTCTCACCGACTTCCTGCGCTAGCTTTTTACACGTAAATTGTCAACGTCCAACTTTTAAAGCGTGGGCGGGTGGGGCGAGGTGGGGGATCTGGGAAATCTCCGTCGTTCCATGCAGGAGTGGAGAAAAGTTGGCGGAATAAAACCTGTTTTTACTCCAACCTCAATTGCTGAGTGCACAGTAGGGGGGGAGAGGAGGGGGGGGCACACTTTATTTCACGCACAATAGACTTTGCGGCTTAATGGAGGCGGGGAAGTGGTTTGCGAGTGCATGACAAAGGCAAGATTGTTATCCAGATGTATCTTAATAGGCAATTTCCCCGTCAATCTGTCATTTTAGGAAACAGAAATTAACCCGCTCGGTTCTCGGGGGCCCGCGCAGCCGTCGGCGTCGCCTGCGACTGCGCTCGTTTGACCTCATGTAACCCCTAAGGAGACCTTCTGACTCGCGCCAGATCCGTCCAATCAGATCCTCCACCTGTTTCCATTATGCAAAGTGCCTTCTTATGGGGAATTATAGCTGACTCGGCTGTTTTAGGCGGCGGGAAAAAGACCAAAATGAGATGAAGGTCTTTCTGTTTTAAGCCTTAAACTTGTGGAAGTCATTTCCTGCTTTTCAACAATCGGGTCGGAATAATTCCTGCAGGTTTAGATGAAGAGTGGGGGTGATGTGGGGGCATTACAAGGCAAATCATGTTTTAAAAGCAGTAGGGTTCTTGACTCTCACAAGAATGTGCCTGAGCTCAATTTTCAGAAGGCTGTGAATACTTATGCACATGTGATTTTTTTTTTAATACAGTCGCAAACATTTTTTTTAAACTTTTCTCACGTTGTCATAATGAATTTTGAGGAGAAATATAAATGTAGTACATTGTGGAATAAAACTATTATGTGAAAAAACGGTCAATATTTTTGCAGTTCCTGGAAGTTTTGCGTCCAGTTGAAAACCAACAAGAAAAAAGAACAAACCATATATCCCAGACGCCACGAACATGTTTGAGTGCTGCTCAAACAATAGGCTTCTTGCTCCTAAATGATAATGAATGCTGAAAAAGTTGAGTTGAAAAGTAGAACCGATTAAAATGCAACGGGAAACACTTCCGAATTTGACAGTTGTTTTTTGTGGGACACCTTTCAAAAACAAAATGGTTCTTGATTTGGAACAAGAACATTAACAGGCGTGTTGCTTTTAGCAGGATCAATATAAGCAAGATGCACCTGAGCTCAATTCTCAGCTCGGCAAAAGGCTGTGAATACTTATGCAGATGGCGATTTCCGTTTTTAACAGCTTTGCAAACATTTCAAAAAAATGCATCGTAAGTTGTCTTGGGGGGGTGTTGTATGCAGAATTTTTAGGCAAAATATTAATTTAATCCATTTTGCAAAAAGAGTGTAAAAATAGAAGCGCTGTGAATACTTTTGCAATCCCTGAATGTTTAGCTGGACACTCTCTTCAGCTCAAAAAGCTTAATGAATGAGAAATAAGCCGAGTTGAAAAGTAGAGAAGCCACGAGCAACATTGGGCACATTCAAAATGATTTGGATTTGGAAGAAAGGCATCGACATGACATGAGGAATTATGAGCACTAGAGAAGCACCAGTTGATAACCATTCAAAAATACATTGGTAAACTTGAATAATGATGTGGAGTGCATGGGAAAGTGGCAAGGAAAACGGCTGCTTTGGTCATAAATGAACAGGCGTATTGCTCACGACATGCGCGTCGTTGTTGTGGGTTCCAGCATCACGTCACGTGCGCCGGTCCTAACTGGCTCCACTTACAAGTCCCAGCCGTCCACTCGTGTGTGTTTCTTTCTTTCCCGCTCTCCTCGAATGGTTATCCCGCTGTGCTTGGCTTGCCCCTTTGAAGGCGAGCGAGCGCGGAGCGGCGCTAATTGGGGGAGTACTGCGCCGTCAAAATTCATAGACTGTTAATGACTTCCAGTCGGCGCTGTCGGACTCTGCCAAGGCCCGGGCTAATTTGCCGCTACTGGAAACACGCTGCCAAGATCCTCCACATTCCCCGTCCATTTATCTCAGGCGGGCTCCAAGCAAACGCAATCTGTGCTCGCTTTCCTAACGAGGGGCTCTCGTTAGGACACACACACACACACACACACGCAAATGTGCATCAGATGGGCCGTTTTTTTTAAGTTGCTAGTACATTCTTATGGACCCTGAGCTTTGATCTACCTACCCACCTACCTACCCGTATCTCTCTATCTGTTTAATAGATCTAAATGATTGAATAGAGATGTATTTTTAATTATGTATGTTTATTTATGTAATACTGTAATAAATATTAATATTATTCATTGAAATATTGAAATAGTGAATCAATAACAATAATTTGCGCGATATCATTTAATGAATTAGATTTTATGGATTTATTTTAATGTTTATTAAAAAAGAATTTCATGACAAGACAATAAAATTTTTAACATGAATAACTGTAATAGGACTCATTGTTATTTATTTATTTACCAGTATTATATAAATAGTATTTCAATAAATAGTAAACAAATATACATATGTATGTGGCATTTTTGTGTTTTTTATTATGTATATGATAATAATAATAATAATTGTAACAGTAATAATATATTGTAATTATTTTTATATTGTATATAATATTCAATAATAAATATAACATTTTACTTACATACTATCAAAATTAGATATTTTTATGATATTAATTTTATATTCATATTCTTTATTATTTAAACTAATACCCGCTACAATTTTTTTAATAGTTTTTTTTACTTCGGAAAAAGGTCCAGGTTTGTCCTCCAGTCCATTCCAGCAACACCAATCTTTTGTGATTCACGATAAAACCTCCAAATGTGAACGTTTTTGAAGCTGTCTAGCAACAATGTCAATCAACAGAGTTGTTTGGTCAGCACGGTTACGTGTTGCTAGGCAGATTTCATAGGGCTCTGTCATTACTCTTGACCAAAACAGGTAACAAATAATAGGTTTTGCTGTTGAGTTTTAGGCATTGCTACATTAGGAATATATATTTTTAAACTTTGCGACATTTTTCTTTTGCAAAGGATGACTTAATTACAAAAACACAGCAAGGCTGCTAACCAGTCGATGCAGAAGGCCGCCCCTCCCTGGGTTTGAGGTCCATGTCCTCATCTCTGTTATTTGTGTGCGAATGAAATAAAAACATAAGGCAGGAAGTCTGCGCTGGCCCAGTCGCCAGACAAATTCATTAGTGGTGTGATATTTATATGCTTCAACATAAAAACCTGACCTCATCATATCCTCGTTTCACCCCCAGTTGTGTTTTTAAGAAGCACAGCACGCAAATATCACAGGTTTGGACTAAAGTTGAAGGTTCTTTTTTAGACTGTGAATGTTTGTTTGTCTATTTGTGCCCTGCGATTGGCTGGCGACCAGTCCAGGGTTTACCCCGCCTCCCGCCCGAACTCAGCTAGGATAGGCTCCAGCATCCCCGCAACCCTGATGAGGATAAGCGGCATAGAAAATGAATGGATGGATGGATGCTATGCCATGATGTTATGTTACGTTATGTTATGTTATGTTATGCTATGTTATGTTATGTTATGTTATGTTGCGTTATGTTGTTATGTTATGTTATGTTATGTTATGTTATGTTATGTTATGTTATGTGGCGTTATGTTACGTTATGTTATGTTATGCTATGTTATGTTGCGTTATGTTATGTTATGTTATGTTGCGTTATGTTATGTTATGTGGCGTTATGTGGCGTTATGTTATGATGTTATGCTATGTTATGTTGTGATGTTATGTGGTGTTATGTTATGATGCTATGTTATGTTGCGTTATGTTATGTTATGTTATGTTGCGTTATGTTATGTTATGTTATGTTGCGTTATGTTATGTTATGTGGCGTTATGTGGCGTTATGTTATGATGTTATGCTATGTTATGTTGTGATGTTATGTGGTGTTATGTTATGATGCTATGTTATGTTATGCCATGATGTTATGTTATGATGTTGTGTTATGTTATGTTATGATGTGATGTTATCAAGCTATGTTGTGTTGTTATGTTATGCTATGTTATGGTATGTTATGTTGCGTTATGTTATGATGTTATGTTATTTTGGGTTATGTTACATTATGATGTTATGTTATGTTATGTTATGTTATGCTATGTTGTTATGTGGCCTTATGTTATGCCATGGTGTTATGTTATGATGTTATGTTATTTTGGGTTATGTTACATTATGATGTTATGTTATGTTATGTTATGATATTATATGTTCTGTTATGTTATGATGTAATGTTGCGTTGTTTCATTATGATGTTGTTAATAATAATAATAAAAAAATGGTATAGGATGATGCAGGTGTATCTGATAATGTTATGTCTGTAGTGGTGTATAGTTGTACGTAACACCATGTCTACCTGTGTGGCGCCATTAGAGAAGACACTTTTGCATGTTTAATATTCATAATGACTCAATACTCACGACAGCTTTGTATCCTTGCAGGTTTGGGCCGAAGCAGAAGCTGCGGCCGTGCTGCCGCCTTCCCAGCAGGACATCCAGGAGTTGTCTGCCGCCGTGTCGGGTCTGAGTACGATGGAGGAGGTAATGAAGTACCTGGAGCCGGAGCGCTGGCAGCTTGACATGGAGGACTTGTACAAACCTGCCTGGCACGTGCTCGGCAAGTCCTTCATCCATACCAAGAAGGCCAGAGGTACTGCGGCGTCGCCTTGTACTGGTTTTAGTGGCGTTCCAAACCCCAGCGTAAAGAAGTACAGATGTTTTTTTTCCCTGCCTTTCAAGGAGGCGTTGACCTCAATCTGCTGCGGGAGGAAGCTCAGCTGTACAGCTGCACCCCCAGAAACTTCTCTGTGTCCTTGCGTGAGGAGCTGAGGAGGACAGATGCCATCTTCTGGCCCAGCTGCCTCCTGGTGAGGCGCTGCGGCGGAAACTGCGCCTGTTGCTCGCACCGCTGCTACGACTGCCAGTGTGTGCCCGCCAGGCTCACCAAGAAATACCACGAGGTGGGATGATGGCTGTGCCGTTGAACTGTCTTCTCATCTTTCTGCACACAATTCCATGAATTACACAGCAAGGGAGACAGGATCTTTCTCGTATCAAAGCCAATACAATAATCAATATTAGGAGTTACGATGCCAGCAGATGCCCATACAAAATATAAGTTTGCAATAAAAGCCTTACATTGTCCGTATATTCAACATTTTAATGACGTTTTTCACCACCAGAACATTCTAATCATGTTCTAACAAACATGAAGAAAGATGGAATGATATATATATATATATCATATTTATATTTTTTTAATTTTTGTTATTATTATTATTTTAATTGAATTTTTTCTAACACAACTTCTAGCTCTTTTGTTACCCGTTATTATTATTAATATTAAATGAATATATGAATGTTAATATACTAATAGCAATATTATTATTCATGTTCAATACCACTAACAATATTGATGTTTTTATTATTAAGATTAAATATCAAAATTAATATCACTACTATTACTAGCTATATTCATGATATCAGTATCAATATATCATATATGATATTAATATGTAATATCATAGGGTTAATGATTCACGTTGGTATTTAAATTCATTCATTCATTCATTCATCCATTTTCTATACCGCTTATCCTCATTAGGGTCACGGGGGTGCTGGAGCCTATCCCAGCAGACTTTGGGCGACGGGCGGGGTACACCCTGGACTGGTCGCCAGTCAATCGCAGGGCACATATAGACAAACAACCATTCACACTCACATTCATACCTATGGACAATTTAAAGTTGCCAATTAACCTAACATGCATGTTTTTGGAATGTGGGAGGAAACCGGAGTACCCGGAGAAAACCCACACACGCACGGGGAGAACATGCAAACTCCACCCACACAGAGATGCCCAACGGAGATTCGAACCCTGAACCTCCTGACTGTGAGGCCAACATGCTACCAATTCATCCACAATGCAGCGACAAAAACTTCATTTTTGTAAAAAAAATAATTAAAAAAGGGGGATAATTTTTCACAAACATCTCCTTTTGTCTTGGTCAGGTCCTGCTGCTGAAGCACCGAAGCGGAGGCCGAGGCCTGCAGAAGTCCATGACGGACGTGGCCTTGGAGCACCATGAGGAGTGCGCGTGCATCTGCAAAGATGACGAGCGCCCGGCGCACGTCTAGCCGCCGCCACCGGACTCCTTTGAAGCCGTCCTCGCGCCGATCGGCTGAAGAGGACGCGGGACTCCAAAAGGCGTTTGCTCCTCTTCAGGGGCTTCTCATCTTTTGGTCCCAGAAATCAGCAGACGCCATCGGCCTCGCTGCTGACGCCAGTTGATCGAGTGTAAATATCCAGTCGGTGCCTTCTTTTCCTACCAAAGACACGTTTACCAACGCCTCCTTTCCACTATTTATTTACCTTTGCCGATAAAAGACTTGTCATGTCTTTGTACAGTAAGACTCCCTTTCTTCTTTCCTTCATTTGCATTTCTTATTTATCTCTCATTCCCTGCAGCAGCTCTGCCCGTATTTTATACTCCACGCAGATCCTCCAATAAAGTCTTTCATTTCTTATTGTGATGCTGTGATTGGAGTCAGACCATTTGATTGTATTGTTTATGTCAAAGCTAATATTCCAAAGGTTGGCACAGAAATTCCCAGAAACCTCGCAAATCCGGAATCTCCTCACAAGTGGCAATTTAAAAAAATTATTTTTATATTTAATATTATATTATATTTATTATTATATTATATTATATATATTTTTAAATAAAATATTTAAATTATTCAATCATATTATTACATGACAAATATTAAAGTTATTAAAATATTTAATAAATATTTACTATTAAAAATTATAATAATTATATAAAATATTCCTTAAAATCTAGCAATAAATCAGTCCATTTTATATAAAATACATTTATTTATACTATATTGATGAATATTATATTAATATGATATTAAATAGTTGTCATATATAACCCATTAAAATTAGTAGAGTGATTAAATGTTCACTTTTGAATTTTTTTTTTTTTTAATAAATATTAATTAAATGGGAGAATGGAATTGAAATCCTAAATGTTGAAAAATATTTAATGTTTATCAATTATTATTACAATGTTTAACTCGTTAGAGAAATGTACATTGTAATTTAATTAAATTTAAAAAAGTCAAAATTGCCACAAAAGTCTCATACACCCCATAAATATGTTGTTTCATCACACATTTTTAAATTTTTACATATTGTTTCAAAATGTAATAATATTAATATTATTATTAATTTGATTTACCCTATTTCATAAAACCTATTTTTTGTTTTGTTAAATTTCAGATTAGAAATATAGAATTTTTCTAAATTTGAAAAGGTTTTAAATGTAACTTTTTGTAGTAAATGTAGTAATAAGTATTTTTTATAATAATAAAAATATTCGGAATATATTTTAAAATTGAAATAAAAAAATACATTTTTGAATGTTAAAAAATATTTATGCATAAAAATATATATTTAGTTTATTTAGGAAATTTAAGTTGTATTTACATTGTATTTATGAGAAAAATACATTATAAAATAATAAAAATGAATCGAATAAAATAATAATGCAATCATTAAAAAAATATAAATATAATATTATATTTAAAATAATTAGTAAATAAAAATAAATATTAAATCTATTTTTAAAGATTAAAAAATGACGTAGTGCTTTGATCCGTCCAATTTGTCTGTCCTGGTTAATCGGGGGTTTCTAGTTTCATTTGTTTACCTATTAAATTTGTTCAAATGTACTTTTTAAAAACATAAAATGGAAAAGCCATTTTTATACATTCTATATAATAAAAAACAGTAATACAAAATAAAATAAATAAATAATAATAATATAATTAATAAAAAATAAATACAATAAAATAATAAAAATATTATGAAATAAATAAAAATATAAAATAATATAATGAAATAATATTTTTTAAATTTGGATTTTTGAAAAAGTCCTGAAGACAAATATTTGTATTATTTAAAGAATATTATATACATTGAATTAGTAAAATGTAGGACTAATTAGTAAGTATACATTCCAATATTTATAGAATAGAATTTATTCATAATATGCTGTCATTATTTGACGGGGGGTTCAAATATAATCCCAAATCTGTGCATATTATATGATCTTCTTTTTTTCCATAATATGCCAGCCTGCAGCATCAGGTGACTCGGGAGGAGATTCCTCGTTCGTCATTTCACGCCGCTCTCCCGACTAATTGTCGCCAGCTAATGTGCTTCCTGGCAGGCGTGTTGGATGGCGCCAGATGCTGCCGCTGCAGAAATGCATCACCGCCGCCGTCAGATTGGATTTATAATGTGAAAGGTACTGGAAGACCTCGCGGCCACGACTGTGCGTATATATTAATGAATCCTTCCAATGGTCCGAAACGCCAGCAAGAGCAACACAGATGACATCTCCAGAATATCGAACTGGTCCAAGTATGGAAACAAAGGCCAAATTGACGGGTGCGTGTTTTTGCAGGGAGATAATTACAGGGAGCGCTTTTTTTTCCCAGAACCCGGATGTGGTTTCTGGGAAGGCCTGCAGGACCCGAGCGCCGGATTAATTGGATGGCTTATGAGGCCAAATATACTGCAGGTTCGAGTCTCACTCAGAACTCAGCCTAGCCAGAAAACCGTCAAAGCTTCTCGAGCTTGTGACGAGCGTCTGACGTGACCTTTCACCCTGACTATCCTCAGCCTCACCTGAAACGTCAGGTGAACGATGAATAGGGCAACATTTTTTCTTTTCAAAAGTGCTCTTTTCCTTTAACAAAACAACACAAAAAATATTCCTGTGTTGCTAAAAGTCGTCAGAAGTTGTTTAGAGGAGTAACTCATAGTTTAAGTAAGTTTGAAATTAAAAAATGTTAAGGCTAAATGGTACTTCCGGTTTATTTCTAGATGACTTCCGGTTTACTTCCGGTTTTCGCCAGCGGCATGGATAGTTAGCAAGCGATACGGCTAATCAATTTGAGGCCATTCTCGTTGACTTCCGGTTTACGCCAGCGGGAAAGATGGCTAGCAAGAGATGAGGCTAATAAATTTGACGCCATTCTCGTTAAAATATCGTACAGGAACGCCGTAAGTTTGTTTTCCCATCCATCCCTGTTCTATACCGCTTATCCTTAATATAGTTTATTTAGATATGAATGTTTCTTTGTCAGAATGTGAGTGAATTAAGCTCAAAGCGCTTTGTTTGTGTGGTAATGGCTCAATGGTGCTCACTGTGTCGAGATGTTATAATCAATCCAAACTGTACAAGACTAACGTCATCATATTTGGAGGGGAAAACAAAAACAAATATCTGAATATTTACAAAAATTGGATCCTAATATTGGGAGGAAAAAAGGTCAAAAAGACAAAAGGAAAAAAATCAGCGTACTATTACGACATTATATTATATATACTCAAAGTCATAATATTGCGACAATACAGGCAAAAAATGTACAGAGAAATTTTTTTGTATTATATATACAAATTTATTTTCAGCATTACAGCAAAATGTAATGTGATTTTGCCCGAAGGTTCTTGTAATATGAAAATTTAGTATAAAGTCATATTATTTTGGAAAAAAAAAGGTGTGCTTTAAAAAAAGAAATAATACACATGAAGTCAGAAATATTGTGATAATACAAGTTAAAATTCTACAAAGAAAAGTAACATTTTGTGAGGTCATTTTTAATATTACAAGGAAAAAACTATCAATAAATATAAAAAATAAAACCCATCCATCCATTTCCTTCCGCTTATCCAAGGTCGGGTCGCGGGGGCAGCAACCTAAGCAGGGAACCCCAAACTTCCCTCTCCCCGACCACTTTGTCTAGCTCTTCCCGGCGGATGCCGAGGCGTTCCCAGGCCCACCGAGACACATAGTCTCTCCAACGTGTCCTGGGTATTCCCCGAGGCCTCCTACCGGTTGGACGTGCCCTGAACACCTCCACGGGGAGGCGTTCGGGAGGCATCTTAACCAGATGCCCGAGCCATCTCATCTGACTCCTCTCAATGCGGAGGAGCAGCGGTTCTCCTCCGAGTCTCTCCCGGATGACCGTGCTTCTCACCCTATCTCTAAGGGAGAGCCCAGCCACCCTGCGGAGAAAACTCATTTTGTCCGCTTGTACCCGCCATCTTGTCCTTTGGGTCACTACCCAAAGCTTATGACCAGAGGTGAGGGTAGGAACGTAGATCGACCGGTAAATTGAGACCTCAGCTCTCACTTCACCACAACAGACCGGTGCAGAGTCCGCATCACAGCAGACACCGCACCAATCCGCCTGTCCATCTCGCATTCCATCCTTCATAAATAAAACAACAATTTAAAAAAATCTAAATGACATAAGAATGGAGTTGAAAATTATTGGTAGAAAACCCCCAAGAACAAGAAGAGAACCACAATATTACCAGAATGTTCTTCTAAAAATCTAAATTGTACAAATATACAGTTACAATATTTAGAGGGGAAATAAATGTTTAGCAATAAATAAATAATATTCATAATATTGTTATAATACAGGTTAAAATTGTACAAGGAAAAGTTGTAATATTTTGTGAGGGAAAAAAGGTGTTCTTTGTAATATTGCAAGAAAAAAATGAAACAATTAGGAGAAAGAAAACTTAACAATATATAACAATGCAGTGGATAATTATTTGTTGAAAAAGCCCAATTTTACAATTAAAAAAAACACAACGTTACAGGAATATTATAGGAAAAATACAAAAATAGGAGAAAAATCTCAATAAGATTGAAGTTGGACAGGATCAGCAGAAAATGCCTAATTTTACAAGAACAAAATCACATTATTACAAGATCATTTTGCAAAAGAACTACACACTGTACAAGAATTCAATCATAGTATTACATGACAAGACACACTTTTTACTCAGTATTATTACTTTTTTGGAAACAAATTTGACATTTTTAATCTTAACACTCCAATAGTTTCTCTGATAAGCTTACAGTTTTCTTTTTAGTGCTTCTCTAGTCAGATTTATTTTTGCGTTTGCTAAAGAATTATGTTGTTTTAAGGAGAGACAGCTTCAGTTTTATGCTTAAAAAATGGCTTTGCTCATGTTGAATATAAAATTTGATTAAAACGCGTATAAAAAGGGGGAAAAAGGAGTGTTTTCGACACCTGTGAGTCACAGACACACACACGCACACACACACACGCACTTGCAGCTTTGAAAAGGAGGCTCAAAGACCACATATGAGTAAAGTCCAACACCCATCCCAGCCAGGCGTCCACTAAAAAGTCCCATTGATGCCCTCAGGTCTTGAACGGGTCTTCAAAGTCCACTCAGGAGATGATGTGGTTTCTACGGGGTGGAGTGTGCGTCTACACACACACGCACGCACACACACACACAGTGTGGGCGTCGTCCCTTTCCATCTTATAATTATGCAAAATAGCGGAAGATCAGCCAATAAAAACAAATGTGTTTTATTAAGCACACACACACTTCCTGTCTCCTTCCCTGCCTTCCAAACAAGCCTTTTAACAGAGATTGCGGCTAAAATAAACTCGTTATCAACACGCTGGCCGCTTGGAATGTTGGAATGTCGCGTTGCTTAACAAGGCATCATTCTGGAAGATTTACAAAGTGTGGCTTTTGGTTTTTATCCCAGTAAAATTAGGATTTTTACATCAATATGACCTCACTGACTTTACCATAAAAGGCCAAATGCATTATGCTGCTTTTGTGTCGGGCGTTCATATCAATTATATCCAATCAGCGAGTGTTCCATTGTGACCTTTCTTAGCCTTACCATCCCTCAAAATCAGCTGTGGAATAATCCCAAGAATCCCTGATCATGTCAATGTTAGAAAATATCATGTCCATTTGCCAAACAGTCTTTGTATTAGAAAAAAGATTTTACTACAAAAAATTGGTTGAAAATACTATGAGAGTGAAATTCAACATTTTACAAAGACAAAGTTGCAATATTATTTTTAAAAAAACACAATATTGTCCAGAATAGATGACATATAGATGATATTTTTATACAATATACACACTTAAGCTGGGATATGACAAGAAAAAAACGTTTTAAAAATTCAAAGAATAGTTTTTATGTTTATATTTGTTAGATTTTTTGTTGTTTTGCCAGAATGTAGTCATCATTTTATGCGACACATTCAAAATCCTACAAAAAAATATGTGATCATTTTTCCAAGCTCAAAACAAAATACAGATTTTTAAGTGATTTTGCAAAAATACTATATTATTATGATACTATATACAGGATATAATTATTATAATATATATAAATATTACAACAAAATATTACAAATATAACGTTTTAATATTCCAAGAAAAACCTTCAATTCCCTGAGCCGAAAAATGTATTTTATAATATATGAATGATATTATTCATAATAATAATAATATTACAAGTAAAAAAAACCAAAAAGTATTATGTCATTATATTCGGAGAAAAATCTCTAAATGATATCATTAAGTTTGAATATTTGGAGTAAAATATCTTGTAAATTTGCCACAATAAAGTCATAACATCACGAGACAAAGCTGAAGATTTGATCATAATGAAGTGGTATCTTTACAAAACAAATTACAAGAAATGTTTATATTTGTGACATTACATTATTACCTTATTATATAAGAAAGGTACTAAAATTGATATTACAAGATAAAATACCTCAAAACATTACAGATACAAAGTCATAATATTACAGAAAAAACTCAGAATTGTAAAAGTTTTTAAATTAGGAGAAAATTATTTTGTACATTTGCTCAAATTAAGTCACAATATCACGATCCAAAACAATTTGACCACAGTAAAGTGGTAATTTGGCAATAATATAATACAATCATTGTAGTTTTGCCATAAAAAAGTTAGAATCTTATGATAGATGCTTAAAAAACAAATCTTAAAAAAAATAATAAAGTGGGAATATTATGAAAAAAATAATAATTTTACAAAACAATACAAAACCTTGGCATTTGAAAATGAGTGACATTACTAGAAAAAAAAATATCATTTGGCCCCAATACCATATTTTGGCTCTAAAAATACATTATTGTTATTATTGTTACTATTATTATACAAAACAGACATTAAAAGTGTGATATTACAAAAAGTACCTCAACATTGAGATTGTTATTATATTCTTATGTAGAATAATACATAGTATTCTACATCTTGTCATTTTTTTAAAATTGTGACATTACAAGAATGAATAATTACTACAAATAAAAATAAATTGCCCTTGACCATAAAAAGTTTTACTCCAGATTTAAAAAAAATAACTCAAGAAATATATTATCTCAAAAATGTTCAGATACTAAGACAAAATACTTATTTTAATAGATGTCATTTTATCATAAAAATTGTGATAATACCTAAAACATTTAAAACTATAAAAACATTAGAAAAAATGTATTTTGTCAGAATAAAGTCATTGTGTTGTAAATATATAATAAATATGCTGGTACAATATTTGTATATATTTTACAAACAAGAAGAAGAAGGAATGACTGACTAATATGAATTATGAAATAGTGTTGATTATCTTGTGAAAGATTTGTTGCCATAGTCTCTTCTAGTTAGTGTTGGCATGGAAGCACGTTGCGTGTGTGAGAATGTGAGAGTGTGTGTGCGTGTGTGTGTGTGTGTGTAGTAGTGTAGATGGATGCCGGTGGAGCAGTTTTGGAGTGCATGCACGTGTGCACACATGCATACACTGCTGGCAGCCATTCACAAGAATCTCTGGTATCATTGCCAACCCGCTCTCTATCAGCGCCAAGGCATGGGCGGATCAATGATCTGCGGCAACCCCGCGTTTCCATCGCAGAAGGTGCGCCCGGCAGGAGAAGTGCAGGTGGAAGAAGAAACAAATCCAAGCCTGATCTGCTTTTAGTGCCGAGAGGCTCGTGCGGATCCCTCATGGGCGTCTTTTCATGTACATCAAAGCGGACCGGCCTGAAACGCAAACGCGCTGAAACATCTGCGCCACGCAGAGTCCAAGTGGACGTAATGAAACTGGCTCCTCGCTAATGCCGTCTGGAGCTCAGACAACAACGTCGGGGCTCGTTTGAAACGGACGAGAAGCAGTAAAGGGAGGAGGGGATAATAGAATGCAGATGACAGCCCGGCATACCTGAGTGATGATTTACTTTTATGCAGCAAACGCAGACAATGTGTAACAAAGCGTGTGCGAATGAAACTCCTTCTCGTCTTTATTCGGTCAGACGCTTTGCTGCTGATGCTGTTGCCATGGAGATAGACATCAGGATGAGGCCGGGGGTGCTATGTATGCAGACGTCGCCCTCAAGCCCTCCTCCTTTTTTTTGGTTTTTTTGTTATACACAGACAGAAGTGACCCAAAGGAGGGATGAGTCGAATACCCGCCCACACCAAACACCAACAAACCCGAATGAGAAATCACCAGCACGCTGCACGGAATCTTAAGACGGGTGGAGTTCATCTATCACAGACTTCAGCTGCCCGGGCCGACCGTGGAGCCGGTTGCCTGGCAACCACCCCAACGTGTCTCTCTGAGCGCTGCATTCAAAGTCGAGTCCCCCAAATATCGTTTTTTCTGTTTAGAATTGCGGTTTTTACATTTTACACTCACAGTATTTTTTACCAGCATGCAGTGTGTGCGTTTTGGGTTTGTGAATAAATTGCCCGCTAATCAAATGCAAAAATCCTTACATTTTATTGATCCGATACATCCCTGGGAAATTTAGCCCAGTAATGGGGAATTGGATGAAGCTTGGCTAACTTTTCTAATGGGATGCACACATTGCTAGAAAGGAAGATGTCGTCACCCGTGCCATTCCAACTTTACATATAAGATATTTTTTATGACACGCTTCTTATGTTTACATGACATTGGGGCAAACGACGCCCTTATTTTGAAGGCCTGAAGTGTGTCCTTGGTGTTGAGAATCTCAATGGAAGACTGTCTTGAATGTCTGAGACCAGCGGGGTGCGAGGGCCCAGTTAGACAATTCCAAGAGTCCCTGACAAATACCAGTGACGTGTATCGATGCGGGACTATCGATACTTCCTGATACCAACTCTTCTTGGTCTAAAATCGATTCTCAAGTCAAAACATTGATACTTTTGATTCTTTAGTTATTTGAAGTAATATTTATCTGTTGAAACAATAACTATAATTATAAACGGAGCCACATGTGACCAACAAAGTGTTCATTCTTATAGAGAGATACATACTGTAGGTTCCCAGCATCTCTGTAAAAATGCCATCATAAAGTTAAACACAAAAATAAAATGAGAAAGTAGAAAAAGAAGAAATAAATAAAGTAAATAATTGTTCTTAATTATATTGACTGATCTGATATGTTGATTTCCGATTTGGATATCAGCCGATACTGATACGTGTAACATCACCTGTCATGGAATGAACACATATCTTTTGTGAAACTAACGAATACAGCATCATCAATTTGCTTCTCTAGTGGCTATAAACAACATTGTACAACTCGGGTAAGCAAACATCTGAGGAATACTTGCGATTGGGCATGGGAAAGCGCGGCTCGAAGAACTCCACACGGCAGCAGTGCATTTTGTGTCGAGGCGTCTCCCGCGGATACTACCGCCTCTGCCCTTTTGCTATTCTCGCCTTTTTTTTTTTTGAATGCAGTGTTTTTGACAACAGCGACATATGATGCCCTCAAAATGATGCTAGAATGAGCAAATCATCGCAGTCTGTGGGCCAAATACTATCAAAGGTAGTTTAATTAATTAAATGTCTTGTATTCTTTATAGTATGATATGAATATACAGCAATTTTTAAAATTCACCAGACATATTAGGTGAATTTGTGCAGTATCAGATCTGTGTTGCCGATACCTGAATTTTACTCAGTATCAGATTGGAGCCAAAATCAGCAGTTTCGCACATCATCATTGTTAGAACATCATGAAAAAGTCATTTTGCCTTTTCAAAGGAGCAGGGAATAGACCATCGAACAGGACTGGTGAATACGATGTCACTATACTCAACTGCAAAGAGCGTCGGGCCTTCATCCGAGCGGAGGCTGCTGTCTCGGGAAGCTCGAGTTCATCCGAGTGCATTAGCGGCCGCATCAGCTTAAGGACTTAAACGGGCCGTTTGGTATGAGTCAGTGGCTCAGACGTGACAACACCACGCTTTAAGTAAACATTCCTTCTTTCTACTCCGTCCGGGCCAAGATGTGTTTTTATTATTGCTGCCGTGACCTGGAAACGGCGCCTATTTAAATATTTGGAACCTTTCAAGGCCCATTAAAGACCTAAAGACATTCAAGTTTGGACCTAAAATGCTCTTCATGGGTTCCTGCATCGGGGAGTCACATTTTTGAGTCAGACGAGTGAACCAAAGTTTAGAGTTATATGAATGGCTATACACTAACTCCCTCCCTTTTAGAGGCATGAGAGGAAAAATGAACAGAGAGATGGAAAACGTTGATGTCCCTCCATTTAGTCTTCCCAGGAAGGATGGCGGGGGCTGCGAGTGTCTTTTTCACACAATTAGACAGGTTCTTTGTGGGAAGAGTAAGGGTTAAATCCGGGAGGAGGAAGATGGCCATTTGTCTTTGTCAGCACACCGCAGAACACCTTTACTCTCTGCAGCATCTTTTAGGCAAAGCCCCCAGCATCTGCTTTGCGGCGTGCACGCAGCTAAAGTGCATCTCTGCACTTACACTAGATGCATTCAGGTGTTGATTGGTGTTGCGTGTTTTTCGATAAGTGGTAACGTTTGGGTGTGGTGGTGCTGGTAGTGGAGTTGAATGATGCCGTTTTTCCCTCGGGGGGCAAACTTTGCCTCCCTTCGCTATGACGGAAACTCAAAATGTCCGCAACTTATCCTCGCCCATCTGTACGTATTTTTTTTATTTAGTACACGTGGTCCAAATTTGGTCCCAATGCGGCAAATGATCTAGGATGACCCCTTCTAATAGCCAAACTGATGGCACCGTTTTTTGGTTCTTTAATTGGCCCTGCAAAGAACATTCCAAAAATATTTTTTAACAAGAAAACTAAAACAACAGCAGCAAAAATGGAAAAGTCAAAATATTAACAGAAAAAAGTTATAATTTTACAAGAATAAAGTACTATTATGAAGAAGTACAGCACTGTTTTAGTAGCATGAAGTCGCAATATTAAAGAAAAAACATTTGTTTAAAGTACTAATGCTATTAGAAACAAACAAAACAATTTTTGCAAAATTAGATTTTGGAAAAAGTTATAATGTTATTGCAATAAAGTCCAAAAAATGTACAAGAAACACGTTTAAATATTAAAAAAAATTATGTACTAAAACATCAGAAATGGGGGGGGGGAGGACAAAAACATTTTTTACAAATAAAGTCGAGTATAAAGACAAAAAATGTGTTTTCTCACAAGAAAAAATGGAAAATTCTATGAGAATAAACTTGTGATATTATGAGGAAAAATAATGTCATTCTGGTAGCACAGAGTTGCAATATTAAAGAAATAAGACGAAAAAAAGATAGAGAAGAAGATAAATAAAATAAAGTTGTTCCTTATAGATCTTTACATTGGGGGAAACGTTTGGATATTATGGGAATAATAAAGCATTATGGGAGTAATAAAATCACAAGAGGTAAGTTGAATTGAAAAAAAACAGCTGAAATATGAGGGAGAATAAAGTCAAAATATTCAAAGTAAAAAGTGAATGGGGGAGAAAAAGTTGCAATTTTACCATAAACTTGTAATATTTGGGGGAAAATAATTCTATTTTAGTAGCATACATTTGCTAAATTAAAGAATAAGATGTAATACAAAGTTGAAATTTATACAACATTACGTGGGGGGAAAGTTCTAATATTTTGGGAATTGAGTCATAATTTCAGAAAGAAAATTTAGGAGAAGAAAGCTGAAATAGTTTTGGGGGAAAAACAGCTTTAATTTTATGAGAATAAAGTCAAAGTATTAAAATGGAAAAAGTCATTAAAAATAGCTGCAATTTTATGGTAATAGACGATGAAAAGTGACAAAAAATGCCATTTTAGTAGCATACAGTTGCAGCATTACATTTGCTGATAACAACCTTGTTATATTCTGGGTTAGAAAAGTAGCATTCCTCCTTCACCACAAACTTTAAAAACTATCACAGCAGGCCTTGCATCCTTTCATTTTTCAGTGTGAGGGACGCCATGTCTTTTTTTTTTTTAACTCTTTTTGTGAATTTTGCACTCGGCAACCTCCAAAGGTCCTTTAGAGATGATAAACTCTCATTGACATTCTCATTGCCAAGAGAAATGTGTTGTGACGTTCCAAACCGTTGCAGGTCACCTCTGGGGGGTGGAAAAAATACTTCCTTATGACGCAGTCCAAGGCACAAAAACTACTGAAAAATGCACCTTCAAGTGGTTGCACTTCAAATCTGAAGTTTTTATATACTAACTGCGATTGTTTTATGGTACGTCGGGCCGTGGGGCAGTACAGGGCCGCCTGGCCACTTTGGCACCAGTGTCGCGCCCTTCTGAGCGAAAATGCCAACCATCATAGCTAAGCAAGTCGTGGCATCTCACTATTCATCAGGCGGTGGTCCCATGACCTAACAGGGATGGCGCGTGATGCATTCAAGTGCCTGCTCTTTCTCTCGGAAGGCATCCTCGATTTACTGCAGATGCTCTGATTTCACACCGGCCTTGTCATTGCTTCATGCAGCCCTCTGAGATGAGTGCTCGCCAGGGGAAGCAGGAGAGAAGTGGGAAAGGGGAGTTTTAATCCCACCAAGGCCCTAAAAAAGGAAACAGTGCCACCTAGCGGGAGTAGTGTTAATGCCCCCCCTTTTTGCAGCCATTTTGGTTGCACAAGCACGTTGCAAATCATCCCTAAACAGGTGACATATTTGCTGTTATGACTTCCGGGCGCCTGTAGTTATGCAGTGATGTTCTTCTAGCCCTTGGGTGTCAAATTAAAAGCATCCACATATGGATGTCATAATAATACTTCCGCAAATCATTTTCTTGCATCAGGATTGCCCTGCCTTGCCTTCTTCTTGCATCTAGTCTGGGTTTGTTTTCTCAGATCTCTTTTCCAGTAGTGAGAATGAACAGAGCTGCAGTGTGGAACTTTCACCAGGATCGGATCCAGATTCGTGCATTGGGAAAATCCAATCTCGCATGTTCCGACATTCGTAGAGCTGTCAGATCTTATCAGATCTGATTGTTATTTGTTATGATCCTCCATCTGATTTGCTTGGGACCACAGCCAGCTGCAACATAAATCCAGTCTGGTGTGGGAAAATTCCATTTTTTCAAGAAAACGTAGTGGAAAAGAGCACGAATATGGCAAGAAATTGTATCTTCTGTTTGGATGAAACGCACCCTGAAGAGTTTTTGCAGCCAAAAGAGAAACAAGGCTGACTTTCTGAGGAGATTTCAAGTGCTTGAGTGTGTTCTCGGTGGCAAAGTAGAGTACAAAGCCAACCCCCCCCCCACCGCCACCCCCCGGCTGCATGTGTGCTAGCAAGAGCTACACGGATACTAAAACCAGTCCGTTGTAGGTCAATGATATCTGAGCAAATCGCACAATGTATTAAAAGTAATACAGTTCATCATAGTTAACTGGTTCCAGACCAGAATTTGGATTCCTTGTTCAGTAACTTAATATTTCTGCAGTAGGGCATGTTTGCAAACTTCTAAACACAGTTTTTAGCAAACTTAGAGCCTTCTAGACATGAAATAACACCCCTATAGTCACCTATGCACTCGCATTACCCAGTACGGGAGACACAATAAGAGAAAAATAATACGACATTTCAGATATAAATAAGACTCGTGCTCGTGTGTGTTGCTGTAAATGTGTTCCGGTTGTAGTGGGGAGGAGTGGAGGACGGACAGAAAGTGACATTGAGGGTTCAGAGTTGAGTTTTAGTTTGGCGTGGGTTGCGTCTACAACAGTTGTAAGATCACTCGAACCTGCAGTAAAAACAAGATTGTTCCAAGACCAGGTCTGGTGCTTGTGTGTCTCACACAACATTACAGTAACATTACTAGATATCATCACACCATTGTTGAATGCATCCTTTGAATGCCTTATGTTTGTAGTTAGCTTAATTTGTGTAAACACATTCTTAAAATGTGCAAAATTTGCTCAAAATATGCATTTTTTAAATACTAATGTGGCATATTCAAACGCAAAACAGCATGAGTGAGTACTGTATGTTTTAGATGTGTATGTTTTACTGTATGTTTTAGGGCTTTTTGTAATTTCTTTTGTCATTTTAATTTGTTTTTAGTGTCTATTTTAACAAAGCTATTCACATACGTCGATGGAAGGGAGTGTCTCAGCTAGGGTACACAAAAAAAACAGATGATAATATATCTATAAGGTGATGCAGTATGTGCCAGGGGTGGGCAAACTTTTGGACTCGCAAGACCACATCGGGTTAAAAAACTTGGCATTATATAAATCATCATATAACGCATCATATAAATCAACAACTAAGCGCTAATCGTAACACATAACTTAAAACTACTTCAAATGACTTCCGAAATGCCCGCAAGGCATGCCGGGTAGTCTAGCTGCAACAACAATATGAGCTATAAAACATTGGACATCAAAGCAATGTTAACTCCGCCTTGTTTACTTGTACTCTCTCGGCCTCCTCAACTTATGTTGCAGTCCAGATTGCATCTGACTCGAGCGTGCCACAAAAGCACTGGGAGTCACGTTGCCGGCTATGGTTTCCTTGTTAAATGTTTAAAAAAAGAAATGTGGAAATGCCCGTTGGGCTGGATTAAAACGCTTGGCGGGCCGCGGTTTGCCCACCCCTGCTATGTGCACTAGTGTGCACAATAATGGTACAAAAAATACTCCAATGAATAAACCTCATTGGCTCTAAATGTGTTAACAGCTCCCAACATAAGTATCTTTCTGACAGGCTATCACTTCCCTTATCCTGCCACACTAAGATTCTCGCAAGCATGTTCACGTTTAGTACATATTTCAGCAAATAAATACATAACTAAGAGGAAGCACTTATTAGCATCCATCATTTGCTGCCAAGCGGTGGGAGAGACACATTGAAATGTGACCCTGGCACTGCCAGCCCTTTTTGAAATCCCAGTTGCATAGCAACGCTTCTCCGTCTGCAGGCTCCGCACCAACGCCAAAATAATGAAATAAAAGGGAAGCGTAAACAGCATCCCGCTTTTAAGAGCCTGCATTTGAGTTTTCATTTCAGAGCGCACTTCCTTTGATATGACATCGGGAAGTACGGTGTATACAGTACATCAGTCAAATACTGCCTTTCCTAATGGTAGCTTTTTCACGTGAAGTCAATATTTGATATAGCATTGTTTGGTTGATGATGTGCTTGATTTTTGAAACATATTTGACACATGCATTCCACAGATTCACCAGTTTTTATTCTAATTTGTTATATAATTTTTGCATAGCATAAAAACAAATTTGAATTTGCGATCATCCACTGCGTCATACATATGCTGCATTTAGAATGAATGAACGATTGGGGGAGGGGGGCAACTAAACAAAGGACGATGTGATATCTGCTGACGAGTAGAGGACAAAAAAAGTTTTTCGAGTCCAGACACATGATAGCCCTTCAGTGAGTCGTGCACTTGACACGCAATGCACAAAGACATGGCTCCTCTCATATAAGACAACTGGTACTTTCTGCATTTGGGGCAATAAACGGACTAGACCACTTTAGGCACACAGTGGACATGTTGCCCTTTTAACCGTCGGTAGGATTTATTAAACGGAGGGAGCTTTCATCTGGCTGCCGTGCGTGTACTCAACGTCTTCAAACAACTTGGATGGAATTACATTTTAATACCTCGGCTGAGACCTGCGTTCAAGAGCTCCTCTCCCCTCGGAGCGCCACAGCTTCGGCCTTGACTTTAATACACATAATTGTTGAGTGCTGGCCTTTTTTTCTTAACAAGGGGGGCATGGCTGTGCACTTGGCTGAAGACCATGGAGCTTGTCTATTTTTATCTTAGTCCACAGAAGCTTCTCTGCATGGCAAAAAAAAAAAAGTTATTGCATGGCAGAGACGGTTCGAAAAGGAATGCAAATTACAGTCCATTTGAATGTTTAGAACCAGATGGGACCAGTGCACTTCTGCGGAATAAGATGGCCCCTCTAGCACATGAATGAGTTGGGAATGAAGATATGCAGGTACAGGCTTCCACCACCTTGCCCTTTCCAGCATGACCACGTGAGGCCTGCAGGGCCAACAACGGTCCTCTGCTTCCCTCAAGTGGTCATAACGGAGATGCTGCAGGGCTGTCAAGAGTCAACAACTGCAATTGGCTGCTGAAATTATGATTGTGGTGTTGTTTTTTTTACTTTAGAATAATTAATTTGACATTTTGTGATCCTATTTAGACCTAAAAGATAGATATCCTTGCCACTTCCCCATCGGTGGGCGGTTACTTCCGGAAACAGCGTACCGCGCATGCGTTAAATTGAAAAGGCTCTGGCGGGGAAAGAAGACATGCTAGCTTTTCGCGAGCAGACAGTCACCAACGTCATTCTTTTCTTTTAAGAAAACAATAAAAGCGAAGATGGTTGAAGGACCTGGGTGCACATTAAACGGGGAGAAGATCCGTTCCAGGGTCCAGAAAGGACAAAGACTGAAAGAGATCAGAGGTAGCATGTTCACGGCTAAGGTATGCTGTTTTGCGTGGCAGATGTCATGCTAACTACTTTAGCTGGGTTGATGTTTATGTCAAGAGCACAACAAATGACAACAGTACTCATATGCAGTCGTTGAAAGCGAATTGGGTGTAACTTCGCAGGGAAAGGACCCGGAGAGAAACAGCGCCCTCCAACGTCTGAAAGGCTGCCGGTACACCGGCGTGGACACCCTGGGGAAGGAACTCTTCCTGTATTTCGGTCCTAAAACGTTACGGTATGACGGTAAATAGGATTAACATGGCCGTTTACCGCTTCCATCATATTCACTCAGAGTGTAAACGTCGTTTATCTTTGACTCGTTTCTCCTCTTCTTCTTTCCTTTTTGAGCACCTGATGGCTTTGACCGGTGCGATCAACTTTCCAGTAAAAAAAGTAGCTACTGGCTGTCCTAGAAGTATCTCTATGACGTCATAGTCGGACTTGAATCTCATTTGCTTAGAATGCTTTAGGAAATAAGCGTAACCTCGTAGGAGAGACACAAAAGTGAGTAAAAATCCTACCTGGATTTATAACATCAAATCATTTTTTAGATTTGTTTATTCCAAGTTGGTCACCATTTCAGCAAAACAACGAATATTTTATCTCGCCCAGCGCCTCTCAAAGTTCCCCCATCGCATTTGAATAGCTAATACCAGATGGCCAACGTGACTCGGCGTGGTTGGTGAGTAGCGCACTCTTCTGGTGAATGTATGTAATAGCAACTGAGCTTCGCAATGGAAAGGCAATGCAGTCATCTTATCACATTACCTGATGAATTGGAATCTAATCCACTTCAGTAGAAATAGACGAGAAAAAAATAAAAACACATCATCCTCTTTGATTTCATTCTTGTTCTTGTTTTCATTCATTTTCTATATCGCTTGTCCTCATTAGGGTCGCGGGTATGCTGGAGCCTATCCCAGTAGACTTTGGGCGAGAGGCGGGGTACACCCCGGACTGTCGCCAGTCAATCGCAGGGCACATATAAACAAACAAACATTCACAATCACATTCATGGACAATTTAGTGTTGCCAATTAACTTAACATGCATGTTTTTAGTGGGCAAAAAGTCAAAAGCATTTGATAACTAATCATTTGTTTAGTTATTTTGCTCAAACAAGTGTATGTAACAAAAGGAGTAAGGGAAAACATCATGTTGAGATATACATATATATGTGTATATATGTATGTTTATAAATGTTTATATATATATATATATATATATGTGTGTGTGTGTGTGTATATGTATGTATATAAATATTTATATATATATAAGTAAGTATATGTATATATATATGGTCTAAAATCTTAGTTGTATTCTGATTTATAATCAACAACAAAATCATTCAAAAGGCGGCCATGTATTTACTGGGCTAAAATACCAAATTTGTATGAAAAAAAATCAGTACAATCCTAATGTATTTGTTCACCCCTTGTATTACACCTGTAGACTGTCAGCTACTCGCTACAACTTTTAATCATTTGTTTATCATCTACATTTATGATTTAAAGTGATAGCTCTTTCTAGTATATTTCGTCACCCAACAAAAGTAGCTTTGTCATAGTTAAGTTTTTTATAATTCATCTTTAAGGCGGGTTTGCCGTCTCTAAACAAAACACCTCTTCTGTGCTTCCAGAGTCCACTTCGGCATGAACGGCTCGATGCGGATCAACGCCGCAGAAAGGAAACCCAGCAGCGGATCACACCCGGTGCTGGAATTACACCTGACTAACGACACCGTTTCCTTCTTTGACAGCACTGTGGAAGTGAGGTAAACAGGACACCCCCAAGCGAGCCCAGGGTCGACTCAAAGATGTGGTGCAGCTTCACCTGTTGAGGCTAATAAGTGAGCACACAGCACATGATCTCATGGTCTAATTTGCATAATTGGCCATGACTCTGTTTGTGTGCGGACATTTCCAATGTAAATGAATAAAAGGCAACAGGAACCTGGCAAGCTGACAGAAGTAGCAGCCACACACACACACACACACACACACACACACACACACTTGCCCACTCCTTGTTTGTGCTTACAGGTTGACAGACGACTGCGAGCAGAGGCTGAGCGCTCTTCAGGCTCTGGACGTGTGCTCCCCGAAGTTCAGCTTCTCTCGCTCGGCGGAGGCAGTGAGGCGCCACGGAGGCAGGATGCTCTGCGACGTCCTCCTCGACCAGGCCATCATGCCGGGAGTCGGCAACATCATTAAAAACGAAGCCCTGTTTGACGCGGGCCTACACCCGGCCGTGAAGGTACGCAAGAATATGATGGATGGTGCGCAGCCGAGAGGGGGAGATAGTTATGGAGCACGAGGCATCCCACTCTCGCGCGTAACTTTCAACCCGTGTTTTATCAAGTGATGCATTGCGATGCAGAGAAGGGGAAGAGGATTTTGGGGAGAAGGCAATGAATGGTAGCGCAGCGTTTGCCTCCTCACTTTGCCAAAGGAACTGAATGAATATATGCTAAATAGATGCTCGACAAGTGCACAAGCTCTCAAATTCTTTTTGAAAATGTGAAACCAGCCGTAGTCTGAGGGAATATTTACATGAAGCAATTTTTTTTCACCATTTTGGTTGTTTTTGCTCACCAGACAGTTTATTAGGTACCATCCGATACAAGCACTGCCTTTACAAGATGCTCACTTTAGAAGAAAGGGTAAATAAATAGTGTGCAATACTAGTGCAAACTCACCGCAATATGCTTTAATCCATATATAATGTTTGCAGAGATACAAAAAAAGGTATCTCATTTCCACAACATTTGCAGAGAGCAAGGAAGAAGCTGTTACATTTTTGGTGAAAATCTGGGTAAAGGTATAGAGCAGGGGTCTCAAACTCATGGAGGGCCCTGCGGGTTTTCTTTCCAGCCGATCACTAAAGCAGGTGATTTTAATGATCAACACCTCCTTCAACTTGAGGGAAGGGGCTCATCAATTCAAGTCTGCTGGGGAAACTGGTTGAGGAGAAAACCAGCAGTGTCTCGGCCCTCTGTGGCACGAGTTCGAGACCCTGGAATAGAGTGAGGGCATTATTTTCACTTCATGGCATTTCATATTCTTTTTAAAGGCCACATTTGATGCAGCTCATAGTGCAGGTGAACCTATTATGGAATGACAGGAGTGTCAAAATGTAAAGGAAATACATGTGGAAATATGGCGAGAATCAATCATACAAAAATACTAATGTAGTTATGTTTTTCTTTTTCCATTTTCAAGCTGGCGACAAATAGCATCCATACCTGATCACAGGATTCCTGCTTGCAGTGGTTATGTACTAGCTGTGTTTTCGAATGTAGCTCTTAGCGCGGGTGACCAGAAGCGGGTCACGGACAGGAAGTAACCTGAGGATCAGGCTACCATGCACATCGAAGCCGCTGGGAGAAGCGGCTAACAGCCTGGATGGGATTGCATTCACCCGCAGAAGGGCCCGCCCACAACCTCCTCCATTTGCCGTTGCAATGGAAAAAAACAAAGACGATACAGATAAAACTAGACCAAAACAGAAAAAGCAAAGACAAAATGGACAAAGAATATGACTACGTTCTTATATTTTTGTATTATTGATTCTCTTTATATTTCCACATGTATTTCCTTATAATTTTGGCACTGCTGTGAGTTTTATGTGCTAAATCTAGTAATTGAGGTGTACTCTCGCCACTGTGGTTGCTCCTTCCTCAGATTGCGCAACTGTCAGATGAGCAGGTCCACCACTTGGTCAAGATGACCCGCGATTTCACTCTTCTCTTTTACAAAGTAAGACACTGACCACTGTGAAGCTTCATTTGTTTATGGTTTACTTTTAGCTGGTGTAAGATTCCCACCGCCCACCATATTTATCTTCACTGTACTGTCGTGGCAGTGTCGCAAGTCCGGCTCTGCCCTGCACAAACACTACAAAGTCTACAAGCGCCCCCAGTGCCGCCAGTGCGCCCGTGTCATCACAGTTTGTCGTCTCGGCGACAACGGCAGGATGACGTACTTCTGCCAGAGCTGCCAGAAGCAGGATGCCAGAAGTGTTGCTGTCAGGTGGGAATGCCTTTTGATTTGTTTATTTTTGGCAAGTACATTAAAAGTGTATGTAGAAAAATTATCCCCCTTTTTTTATTTTATTTTTTTACAAAAAAGTTTTTGTCGCCGCATTGTGGATGAATGGGTAGCATGTTGGCCTCACAGTCATGAGGTTCAGGGTCCGAATCTCCGTTGGGCATCTCTGTGTGGAGTTTGCATGTTCTCCCCGTGCGTGCGTGGCTTTTCTCCGGGTACTCCGGTTTCCTCCCACATTCCAAAAACATGCATGTTAGGTTAATTGGCATCTCTAAATTGTCCATCGGTATGAATGTGAGTGTGACTGTTTGTTTGTCTATATGTGCCCTGCGATTGGCTGGCGACCAGTCCAGGGTGTACCCCGCCTCAAAGTCCAAAGTCAGCTGGGATAGGCTCCAGCATACCCGCAACCCTAATGAGGATAAGCGGTACAGAAAATGGATGGATGGAAGTTTTTGTCAAGAACCACTTCAATTATTTTGTCCCTCGTGTTGCTAAAGAAAGTAACCAAAATATTAGACCTCCTCCGCATGTAACTGGGGGAAAAAAAAAAAGAACGGTTCCCAGCTGCGACTCGGTTCCCGTCGTTTACTTTGTTGAGATGAATCAAAAGAATCGGTTCGCACGTGAATGTCACAACACTACTTTATGTCAAATGATCAACTCGCACTATCCCCTGCATGTGATCAAAACGGCACCGCTTTGGAGCCGTTGTCAGTCTTTGTCCGAAAACAAAGCACCCAAAGCTTCCCAGATCAAGCATTCCAGCCCCGAGAGGCCATCTTTGCAGGCAGATGGGCTTGGCAGGGAGCGGGAAGCGTTGAATGTGTCTCAAAAGTGTACGTTTGCCAGGCAGGGCACAGGCTCAACGCCTCCTGGCTCGCGTTCGAGCAGAGCTTAGGGAGGGCTTTCCGGCTTAAAGTCCTTACAACACATTACGCAGCTGATAGAGCAATCTGTGAGCAAAGTTTGCTGCAGGCCGACGCCATCCTTCCCCTTCGCGCGGCCTTCTTGTCAAACATAGCGGAGCTTTGTGTCGCATCCTTAATGTGTATGTGCTCACTGCATTTGAATGCAACACGCCACCTGCTGGCGCTTCCTCACCAGCCGCTGCAACTGCAAAGGTTTAGCTTACTTTCAGCTGCTGACATTAGGAGCATTTATATCTACATAAATCTTGCAGTTATACCGTAAATAAGTAGAGTGTATTACTTTATTTACCTTAACCGTAAACAGGATGGAGCGTTAATTGGAAGCAGATGATAATTGAAGAGTGGCTGTTACTTCCTACATGACAAGCCTCCTTACATATACATACGTGGTCCCGTTCAAATTTCAAGGCTTCACTCTATCCCACTTTATCTAAAATATATAAATGAATCCTGTTTTGTGGTTGAATATGGCCCATCGTTAGACTAAACATAAGCATATTTAAGCTAATGTTATATTTAACTAAAATACAAATATAAGGCATTCAAAGATGACGTAATATTACACACTGGTCACTAGGTGTCAGTAATGTTACTGTAATGTTTGAGACACACAAGCACCAGACCTGATTGCTGGAACAACAGGCATTTATTGCAGGTTTGAGTTTTCTCACAACAGGCACCCCTAGGGAACACTTGGATATTAAATACACACGAGCACAAGTCTTATTTATGTTTTAAATGGCGTATTTACTCTTATGTTTACTATACTGGGTAATATGAGTGTGAAGGTGATTATAGGGGTGTTAGGTCATGTCTAAAAGGCTCTGATAATGTTCAAAACTGTATTTAG
Organism: Oostethus manadensis; assembly: GCA_024372805.1. NCBI lineage: Eukaryota > Metazoa > Chordata > Actinopteri > Syngnathiformes > Syngnathidae > Oostethus > Oostethus manadensis. The sequence goes on along the minus strand of QODF01000255.1, from coordinate 447 downwards.
AAGGCCATAACTGGTTTGAAACTATGAAAATATTCAAGTTATAAATGAGGAATTTTAATTTTTCAATTAAATGAAATTATAAATGTATAAGTAAGGAACCAAAGAGGAGTAATCCCTTGTTTATTGTGGTTAACTGGTACCAGACCCGACTGTGACAATTGAATTTCTGCAAAATAGAATTCCTTATTTAGAAATCAAATATTTTAAATAGAAAACTTGTTTAGGACCTTTTGAATACATTTTGAACATTATTAGAGCCGTCTAGACATGAAATAACACCCCTACAGTCACCTTTAAGCTCCTATTACCCAATATAGTAGACATAACAAGAAAAAATAAACAATATGGGCATGCATGCGGTGTGTGTTACTGTAAATATGTTCTGGAGTGGCGTCTTATTTTGGTGTGGGTTATGGATTATTGTGCCTGAGATCATTCAAACCTGCA